>NC_059605.1:1344662-1417162 GCF_020424385.1 Procambarus clarkii | reverse complement strand
TGGTGATGGAGGTAGTGGTGGTGGTAGTGGTGGTGGTGGTGATAGTGGTAGTGGTGGTGGTGGTGATGGAGGTAGTAGTAGTAGTAGTAGTGGTGGTGGTGGTAGTGGTGTTGGTGGTGATAGTGGTAGTGGTGGTGATAGTGGTAGTGGTGGTGGTAGTGGTGGTGGTGGTGATAGTGGTAGTGGTGGTGGTGATTGTGGTGGTGGTGGTTGTGGTGGGGATGGTGATGGTGGGGGTGGTGGTGGTGACGGTGGTGGGGATGGTGGTGGTGGGGGGTGGTGGTGGTGATAGTGTGGTGATAGTGATGGTGGTGTTGGTAGTGGTGGTGGTAGTGGTGGTGGTGGTGATAGTGGTAGTGGTGGTGGTGGTGATGGAGGTAGTAGTAGTAGTAGTAGTAGTAGTGGTGGTGGTGGTGATGGAGGTAGTAGTAGTAGTAGTAGTGGTGGTGGTGGTGATGGAGGTAGTAGTAGTAGTAGTAGTGGTGGTGGTGGTGATGGAGGAAGTAGTAGTAGTAGTAGTGGTGGTGGTGGTGATGGAGGTAGTAGTAGTAGTAGTAGTGGTGGTGGTGGTGATGGAGGTAGTAGTAGTAGTAGTAGTGGTGGTGGTGGTGATGGAGGTAGTAGTAGTAGTAGTAGTGGTGGTGGTGGTGGTGATGGAGGTAGTAGTAGTAGTAGTAGTGGTGGTGGTGGTGATGGAGGTAGTAGTAGTAGTAGTAGTGGTGGTGGTGGTGATAGTGGTAGTGGTGGTGGTGGTGATGGAGGTAGTAGTAGTAGTAGTAGTGGTAGTGGTAATGGTTCTTCATCAAGTGGTATTTTTGACAATTTATGGACCGATTTTGTTGTGATTTTCATCCTAAATGACGTAAAAATATTGGAAAATGGATATATGAATGTTAATGTGTACTGGGGTACCATGATATATGGTACTGTGTACTGGGGTACCATGATATATGGTACTGTGTACTGGGGTACCATGATATATGGTACTGTGTACTGGGGTACCATGATATATGGTACTGTGTACTGGGGTACCATGATATATGGTACTGTGTGCTGGGGTACCATGATATATGGTACTGTGTGCTGGGGTACCATGATATATGGTACTGTGTGCTGGGGTACCATGATATATGGTACTGTGTACTGGGGTACCATGATATATGGTACTGTGTACTGGGGTACCATGATATATGTTAATGTGTACTGGGGTACCATGATATATGGTACTGTGTACTGGGGTACCATGATATATGGTACTGTGTACTGGGGTACCATGATATATGGTACTGTGTACTGGGGTACCATGATATATGGTACTGTGTACTGGGGTACCATGATATATGGTACTGTGTACTGGGGTACCATGATATATGGTACTGTGTACTGGGGTACCATGATATATGGTACTGTGTACTGGGGTACCATGATATATGGTACTGTGGTACTGCTGGGGTACCATGATATATGGTACTGTGTACTGGGGTACCATGATATATGGTACTGTGTACTGGGGTACCATGATATATGGTACTGTGTACTGGGGTACCATGATATATGGTACTGTGTGCTGGGGTACCATGATATATGGTACTGTGTACTGGGGTACCATGATATATGGTACTGTGTGCTGGGGTACCATGATATATGGTACTGTGTGCTGGGGTACCATGATATATGGTACTGTGTACTGGGGTACCATGATATATGGTACTGTGTACTGGGGTACCATGATATATGGTACTGTGTGCTGGGGTACCATGATATATGGTACTGTGTGCTGGGGTACCATGATATATGGTACTGTGTACTGGGGTACCATGATATATGGTACTGTGTACTGGGGTACCATGATATATGGTACTGTGTACTGGGGTACCATGATATATGGTACTGTGTGCTGGGGTACCATGATATATGGTACTGTGTATGGTACTGATATATGGTGTGTACTGGGGTACCATGATATATGGTACTGTGTACTGGGGTACCATGATATATGGTACTGTGTACTGGGGTACCATGATATATGGTACTGTGTGCTGGGGTACCATGATATATGGTACTGTGTGCTGGGGTACCATGATATATGGTACTGTGTACTGGGGTACCATGATATATGGTACTGTGTACTGGGGTACCATGATATATGGTACTGTGTGCTGGGGTACCATGATATATGGTATATGGGGTACCATGATATATGGTACTGTGTGCTGGGGTACCATGATATATGGTACTGTGTGCTGATATATGGTACTGTGTGCTGGGGTACCATGATATATGGTACTGTGTGCTGGGGTACCATGATATATGGTACTGTGTACTGGGGTACCATGATATATGGTACTGTGTGCTGGGGTACCATGATATATGTACTGGGGTACCATGATATATGGTACTGTGGCTGGGGTACCTATTGGCCCTACTGGTCGCAACTGGGGTTCTTCTCTGATGTTATTAGAGTTTGGGTGTCCTGCCCCAAGTTAGTAGTGGCTTTCAAGGGGCGTGTTCCATAACGCAAATAATTAAAAGGGGAAGGGATACAAACGCACTAATTTTAATATATATTCACCACCACCAATAAATAAATATATAAACAGTCACTCGCTGGGGCTATAACTACACTTATGTACATTAACTTGTCTTCCTCTGAAGACACTGGATGCTCTACGGTGCTCAAGACGAGTAGCCCTGGTTCTCTTCTTGTGGCCTCACGATGAATCCTTCGATTCCCTAGGCGAATCTACCCTGGCCACAGGCCAGCCAAATCACAGTCCCACCGGGTGCACCGTCGTGGAGGCCTTCAACCACAAATCCAGCCTGTAGCTGGCAGGTTCCAATCAACTCCGCTGCGTAGGCCACTCCACGACCGATACTAGGGTTGCGAGCCCTAGGCAGGAGCCTCGTGTGATACCGCTGATCACTCTCCTCACCACAACACCCCAGTGGCTAGTCTTCTCCACTAGTCAGCCCCGGGTACGACAATTCCTGGTTCTGCCACGTCACAGGCAGGCTAACACAACAGTGTTCATCCGGGTGGTGGCTCACAGCTTCTCCAGCAAACACGTGGAGATACTATGGCTGCCTTGGGTAGACTGATCCACCGTCCGATTCAGCAGTCCCAGGTCGACTCTGTAATCAGACACGTCATTAGTACTGATGGTGCTCTAGGGCACCTCACTCACAGGCTTAGACACAAACGTCCACCTATCCGCTCCATAGATGGCGTTGTTGTCTAAGCGCCACCTCACCAGAGGTCAGCAGCGGCTATGTCACGAGCTGATTAAGGCGGGAAACCAGCCCCTGTGGCCGGTATATCTCGTCCTCACTAGATGGCGTCGTCCATTTGGAGGGGGTTTCGGGATCTGACCCACAGATGGCGCGGTCGTCACAGCTCCGTGCTCCGACGCTGGACTCGGGTCCTTAACAGGTACCATGATATATGGTACTGTGTGCTGGGGTAACATGATATATGGTACTGTGTGCTGGGGTAACATGATATATGGTACTGTGTGCTGGGGTAACATGATATATGGTACTGTGTGCTGGGGTAACATGATATATGGTACTGTGTGCTGGGGGAACATGATATATGGTACTGTGTGCTGGGGGAACATGATATATGGTACTGTGTGCTGGGGAACATGATATATGGTACTGTGTGCTGGGGAACATGATATATGGTACTGTGTGCTGGGGGAACATGATATATGGTACTGTGTGCTCATGGAACATGATATATGGTACTGTGTGCTGGTCTAACATGATATATGGTACTGTGTGCTGGTCTAGCATCATGGTAGCATCATGATATATGGTACTGGTGTGCATCAGGGTAACATGATATCATGGTACTGTGTGCATGGTCTAGCATCATGGTCTGCATATGGTCTTGCATCATGGTCTAGCATCATGTCTAGCATCATGGTCTTGCATCATGGTCTAGCATCATGGTCTTGCATCATGGTCTAGCATCATGGTCATGGTATATCTGGTGCATCATGGTCTTGCATCATGGTCTAGCATCATGGTCTAGCATCATGGTCTTGCATCATGGTCTAGCATCATGGTCTAGCATCATGGTCTAGCATCATGGTCTAGCATCATGGGCATCATCTTGCATCATGGTCTAGCATCATGGTCTTGCATCATGGTCTAGCATCATGGTCTAGCATCATGGTCTAGCATCATGGTCTTGCATCATGGTCTAGCATCATGGTCTTGCATCATGGTCTAGCATCATGGTCTTGCATCATGGTCTTGCATCATGGTCTTGCATCATGGTCTAGCATCATGGTCATGAATCATGGTCTTGCATCATGGTCTTGCATCATGGTCTAGCATCATGGTCTTGCATCATGGTCTTGCATCATGGTCATGTATCATGGTCTTGCATCATGGTCTTGCATCATGGTCTTGCATCATGGTTTTGCATCATAGCATCATGGTGTTGCATCATGGGCATCATGGTCTTGCATCATGGTCTAGCATCATAGCATCATGGTCTAGCATCATGGTCTAGCATCATGGTCTAGCATCATGGTCTAGCATCATGGTCTAGCATCATGGGCATCATGGTCTTGCATCATGGTCTTGCATCATGGTCTTGCATCATAGTGTAGCATCATGGTCTTGCATCATGGTCTTGCATCATGTTGCATCATGGTCTTGCATCATGGTCTTGCATCATGGTCTAGCATCATGGTCTAGCATCATGGGTCATGGTCTAGCATCATGGTCTAGCATCATGGTCTTGCATCATGGTCTAGCATCATGGTCTTGCATCATGGTCTAGCATCATGGTCTAGCATCATGGTCTAGCATCATGGTCTATCTTGCATCATGGTCTAGCATCATGGTCTAGCATCATGGTCTTGCATCATGGTCTAGCATCATGGTCTAGCATCATGGTCTTGCATCATGGGCATCTCTAGCATCATGGTCTAGCATCATGGTCTTGCATCATGGTCTAGCATCATGGTCTTGCATCATAGTGTAGCATCATGGTCTTGCATCATGGTCTTGCATCATGGTCTTGCATCATGGTCTAGCATCATGGTCTAGCATCATGGTCTTGCATCATGGTCTAGCATCATGGTCTTGCATCATGGTCTAGCATCATGGTCTTGCATCATGGTCTAGCATCATGGTCTAGCATCATGGTCTTGCATCATAGTCTTGCATCATGGTCTAGCATCATGGTCTTGCATCATGGTCTAGCATCATGGTCTAGCATCATGGTCTTGCATCATGGTCTAGCATCATGGTCTAGCATCATGGTCTTGCATCATGGTCTTGCATCATGGTCTTGCATCATGGTCTAGCATCATGGTCTTGCATCATGGTCTAGCATCATGGTCTAGCATCATGGTCTTGCATCATTGTCTTGCATCATGGTCTTGCATCATGGTCTAGCATCATGGTCGCTGCCTGAGTTCCTATTACCCAACTTTTTAGTCCAATTTTTTGGTGATTTATATAGAAAAGAAAATTTTTCCTTCTAAATTTCATCAAACGTACTTTTTTCTGAATGGAGATGAATCATGTTGGGTCAAAAAAAATCTAAAATTTCTGTACTTAGATTTTTATTTCTACAATCCCAACATAGTCTCTCCTTGCATAGCAAAACACAAAAGCCTTTTACTGCATTCTGCAAGTTGGAGAGGATTGTGTAATGGCTAAGTTGGCCTTTGTAACATCAACCTATTTATAATATCAACGTTTAAAAGAAATTAAGAGTATTAAACTATTATATGTATAATTTTGCTAATAACTGCTTGAATAAGTTCACTATGTATAGGTAAGACCAGAACATATCTCTCTCTCTTTGATATATCTGACTATGCCCAAAAGGCTCAATTAAAAACCACATCGCTTCTGGTCACAACCAGACCATCACCAAAGAGATATCATGACTAACAACATCCCATATGATGTAAAATACTTTCCTCTACCACCCGCTGCTACTGCAGATGCTGAAGAGTGATTCAACGAAACCCGTCCATCAGCAGCACGTGTCAGCACACATATAACTGTCAAGTGAACTTTGGAGAGTTTACGGGCTATTTATGCCCGTGTCACCTCTTGGGTGGCTTAATTTTCCTCGGTCAATCAATTTTTGGAGAGTTGGCTATGCAACTTCCTTCCCAAGTGAAGAGGAACATTAGAAATAAACAGAAGATACGTGACGTTATCATTTATTAAATTTATTGATCGTATTAAGCTTAAAAACAGTTATAAAAAGTCTTTTTTACCAAAAAAAATTTACAAAAGTCTTATTTACAAAAATTTACAAAACTCTTATTAACTAAAAAAGACTTACAAAAACTCTTATTTACAAAAAATAGACTTACAAAACCTCTTATTTAAAAAAGTGATAAAAAGTCTTATTTACAAAAAGACATAAAGTCTTATATACAAAATAAGACTGTGGGAAGCTGCTGGGAAGCTTGACAGAAGTCGGTTCAAACCTCGCCAGTCAAGACCCATTGAACTGTCAATTTAAGTAATCTAAACTTGAGTTAATTATAATAACAGAAATCCTCAGACGTGTTAAGATAATTTCTTAAACAAAATATAAAAGTTTGGCCTTTCAACTTTTTGATTGGACTTATTTGTAAGTTGATGGACTTGCGGTAACTTAACAATATATTTTATTAATTCTTTTCATGTAATAATATATTTATTAGTAATTAATTCATTAACTCATCATTCTCTAATTATTCTATCGTCCAACCACTTGGGGTGGACGGTAGAGCGACTGTCTCACTTCATGCAGGTCGGCGTTCAATCCCCGACCGTCCACAAGTGGTTGGGCACCATTCCTTACCCCAGTCCCATCCCAAATTCTGACCCCTTCCCAGTGCTACATAGGCTTGGCGCTTTCCCCCTGATAATTCCCTCCCCTCATTATTCTTTCGTCATTCTGTCATATTTCTCTCATCATTCTATTATCATTCTATCATTATATTTTTCAGAATAGATTTCCTTATTTTAATTTGTTGTGAGTTGATCTTGGTATTAAAAGTTTGGCCCTGGAGCTGCTTATACCCAGGTGCGGGGCCGGGCGCCTAATTTATATGGAAATTGGTCTTTCTCCCATGTGAAGCTGTGTTATCACTCTCCCACACTCTCCTCTCCCATGTGAAGCTGTGTTATCACTCTCCCATACTCTCCTCTCCCGTGTGAAGCTGTGTTATCACTCTCCCACACTCTCCTCTCCCATGTGAAGCTGTGTTATCACTCTCCCACACTCTCCTCTCCCATGTGAAGCTGTGTTATCACTCTCCCACACTCTCCTCTCCCATGTGAAGCTGTGTTATCACTCTCCCACACTCTCCTCTCCCATGTGAAGCTGTGTTATCTCTCTCCCACACTCTCCTCTCCCATGTGAAGCTGTGTTATCACTCTCCCACACACTCCTCTCCCATGTGAAGCTGTGTTATCTCTCTCCCACACACTCCTTTCCCGTGTGAAGCTGTGTTATCATCTCTCCCAAACACTCCTCTCCCATGTGAAGCTGTGTTATCAATCTCCCACACACTCCTCTCCCATGTGAAGCTGTGTTATCACTCTCCCACACTCTCCTCTCCCATGTGAAGCTGTGTTATCACTCTCCCACACACTCCTCTCCCATGTGAAGCTGTGTTATCACTCTCCCACACACTCCTTTCCCGTGTGAAGCTATATTATCATCTCTCCCAAACACTCCTCTCCCATGTGAAGCTGTGTTATCACTCTCCCACACTCTCCTCTCCCATGTGAAGCTGTGTTATCACTCTCCCACACACTCCTTTCCCGTGTGAAGCTGCGTTATCATCTCTCCCACACTCTCCTCTCCCGTGTGAAGCTGTGTTATCACTCTCCCACACTCTCCTCTCCCATGTGAAGCTGTGTTATCACTCTCCCACACACTCCTCTCCCATGTGAAGCTGTGTTATCACTCTCCCACACACTCCTCTCCCATGTGAAGCTGTGTTATCACTCTCCCACACACTCCTCTCCCATGTGAAGCTGTGTTATCATCTCTCCCACACTCTCCTTTCCCGTGTGAAGCTGTGTTATCACTCTCCCACACACTCCTCTCCCATGTGAAGCTGTGTTATCACTCTCCCACACACTCCTCTCCCGTGTGAAGCTGTGTTATCACTCTCCCACACACTCCTCTCCCGTGTGAAGCTGTGTTATCACTCTCCCTCACACTCCTCTCCCATGTGAAGCTGTGTTATCACTCTCCCTCACACTCCCTTCTGGCTCGTATATATATATATTAATTAATGTATAATAATACACAATAATACATTACATCAGGTGATTGAATTATTAATTGCTACTAAATTATTTATGTTCATTTTAGTGAACAATTTTCTCATACGCCAGAATCACCAGCTCATAATCGTTACGCTTTTACGAAGTGGTTGAGTTATTTAGCCGGCCGTCGCCTGGGACAGGAAGCCTGGGCTTAGGAGTGTCAGTAGGGAGGCCTAGGGGAACCTAGGCCTCCTTACTGACCCCTTCCCTTGACCCACAACCATTGGTCATCTCCCAGGTACCTATTTACTGCTGAATGAACAGTGCATCAGGTGAAAGGAAAAGAGCTTAACCGTCTCCGTCGTTTCATGGTGTCCATCCCCGGAGCATTGTTGTGAGGATCTGGGGTTCGACGACGAAGACCACTCAGCTACAAGACCTATTGTATACATAATTTGCTAAAAAAAAAGGTTGCCATCTAATGCCTCGTGCCCAGGTGTCAAGAGACCCTTTATATACTGTATAATGTAAACTCTGTCAGCAGAACTATTCGCATACTTTGCGGCATTATATAATGGAATGTGAGAAAATTGCGGAATTCAGAGATAACACCATCAATAGTGTCCAAGAAATGTGTAAGTTCTTCATTCATAATGATGTGCTGCACATGACTGTAAAGCTGCCGCCCAGTTGGGTGGGTGTGGAGCACATGACTGTAAAGCTGCCGCCCAGTTGGGTGGGTGTGGAGCACATGACTGTAAAGCTGCCGCCCAGTTGGGTGGGTGTGGAGCACATGACTGTAAAGCTGCCGCCCAGTTGGGTGGGTGTGGAGCACATGACTGTAAAGCTGCCGCCCAGTTGGGTGGGTGTGTAGCACATGACTGTAAAGCTGCCGCCCAGATGGGTGGGTGTGGAGCACATGACTGTAAAGTTGCCGCCCAGTTGGGTGGGTGTGGAGCACATGACTGTAAAGCTGCCGCCCAGTTGGGTGGGTGTGTAGCACATGACTGTAAAGCTGCCGCCCAGTTGGGTGGGTGTGTAGCACATGACTGTAAAGCTGCCGCCCAGTTGGGTGGGTGTGGAGCACATGACTGTAAAGCTGCCGCCCAGTTGGGTGGGTGTGGAGCACATGACTGTAAAGCTGCCGCCCAGTTGGGTGGGTGTGGAGCACATGACTGTAAAGCTGCCGCCCAGTTGGGTGGGTGTGGAGCACATGACTGTAAAGCTGTCGCCCAGTTGGGTGGGTGTGGAGCACATGACCATTGTGACACCGTAACGTCACGATCCACTGTGACACCGTAACATCACGGGTCACTGTGACACCGTAACATCACGGGTCACTGTGACACCGTAACATCACGGGTCACTGTGACACCGTAACATCACGGGTCACTGTGACACCGTAACATCACGGGTCACTGTGACACCGTAACATCACGGGTCACTGTGACACCGTAACATCACGATCCACTGTGACACCGTAACATCACGGGTCACTGTGACACCGTAACGTCACGGGTCACTGTGACACCGTAACATCACGGGTCACTGTGACACCGTAACATCACGGGTCACTGTGACACCGTAACATCACGGGTCACTGTGACACCGTAACGTCACGGGTCACTGTGACACCGTAACATCACGGGTCACTGTGACACCGTAACATCACGGGTCACTGTGACACCGTAACGTCACGGGCCACTGTGACACCGTAACGTCACGGGTCACTGTGACACCGTAACGTCACGGGTCACTGTGACACCGTAACATCACGGGTCACTGTGACACCGTAACATCACGGGTCACTGTGACACCGTAACGTCACGGGTCACTGTGACACCG
Organism: Procambarus clarkii; assembly: GCF_020424385.1. NCBI lineage: Eukaryota > Metazoa > Arthropoda > Malacostraca > Decapoda > Cambaridae > Procambarus > Procambarus clarkii. Next base: position 1,407,067 of record NC_059605.1, on the reverse strand, counting down.
TAACGTCACGGGTCACTGTGACACCGTAACATCACGGGTCACTGTGACACCGTAACATCACGGGTCACTGTGACACCGTAACATCACGGGTCACTGTGACACCGTAACATCACGGGTCACTGTGACACCGTAACGTCACGGGTCACTGTGACACCGTAACGTCACGGGTCACTGTGACACCGTAACGTCACGGGCCACTGTGACACCGTAACATCACGAGTCACTGTGACACCGTAACATCACGATCCACTGTGACACCGTAACATCACGGGTCACTGTGACACCGTAACATCACGGGTCACTGTGACACCGTAACGTCACGGGCCACTGTGACACCGTAACATCACGGGTCACTGTGACACCGTAACGTCACGGGTCACTGTGACACCGTAACGTCACGGGTCACTGTGACATCGTAACGTCACGGGCCACTGTGACACCGTAACATCACGGGTCACTGTGATACCGTAACGTCACGGGTCACTGTGACACCGTAACATCACGGGTCACTGTGACACCGTAACATCACGGGTCACTGTGACACCGTAACGTCACGGGCCACTGTGACATCGTAACAGACGTCACATAACAAGTTCCAACCCGACACTTCAACATATATATATCCCCCTGCCGACGTCAGCGGGGCCATGAACCTGCTATCCCTCCACACGCAGTATGGCCGACCAGCACACCATCACCCGGGAGATTCTCGCCCGTGTGGCGAGGTGTGGCGGGAGTCGAACCCTGGCAAATATCCCGTGGAAGCAAAAAAGGGAAGGAACACGGGTCAGCCATCGGCAGGAAACACGGAACAGAACTCCCAAGAATGGCCAAGTGTGGGAACGTGAACACCGGAGACCCCCTCCCACCACGGGGGGCATGGGGCGGCGGGGGGACACTGACCTCATGGGGACACATGAGGTCATGAACAACGGTGAACAACTGTGAACAACGTAAGAGAAAACGAGAACGAAAGAGAAGGAACAAAGAGAACAAGGAATTAGCATCTAAATTCCATTGTTTTTCCCTCAAAGGGGTTAGTTAAGTGGACTCATTTTCATATATTAAACGGATTTTTATATATAATATTGGAGGGTCCTGAGCTAATGTTTGCCTGGGCAGGATGTCCCATTAGAGAAAACGGCGGGAATTAAAGGGGCCTCTGCCGTAAACTCTGCTTTATGGCTGTTTTGGAAAAATTAAAGAATTTCAAAGTTTTGGGTAAAAATATTTATTGGTTGTATTTACGTCTAATTTCTGTGGAAAAGTGAAGTGAGGAGAGACATAGAAAGGGAGAGACTACGGAGGGAAGCGAAGAAGGAAGGAAAAACACAGCAACTAAACGATAATTGTATCCAGTGATTTATTATAAATTGGTTTCATCCCATTTTTTATACAACTTGATTGTAACCCAACACCATCTTGCAAGGGCAAACTTTTTGTTGTTTTTTCTAAGAAAATAGTTGTGTTGAACTTAGTGAAGCACAAGACTAATTTGGAGAAGGTTAAGAGGTATGCCACCAGACTGGTACCCGAGCTGAGGGGTACGAGCTACGAGGAGAGACTACGGGAACTGAACCTTACGTTGCTGGAAAAAAAGGGAGTGCTTGGGCAGACATGATCACCACATTCTAGATTCTCAGAGGAAATGATAGGGATGATAAAGACAGTTTATTTGTCACAAGGGGCACATGCGCAAGGGGACACAGGTGGAAACTGAGTGCCCAGATGAGCCATAGAGATATTAAAAATAATTTTTTCAGTGTCAGAGTAGTTAATAGGTGGAATGCATTAGGCAGTGATGTGGTGGAGGCTGACTCCATACACAGTTTCAAGTGTAGATATGATAGAGCCCAGTAGGCTCAGGAATCTGTACACCAGTTGATTGACAGTTGAGAGGCGGGACCAAAGAGCCAGAGCTCAACCCCCGCAATTATATCTTAGTACAAAAAAGCCGGCGCACCAGTCACTACATATTGTGGCCACCTCTGGTCACATATGTTATGGCGCTGTGTTAGTGCGTCCTCTGTTAGAGCGCCTTGTGTTAGTGTGCCTTGTGTTAGAGCGTCCTGTGTTAGTGCGCCCTGTGTTAGTGCGTCCTGTGTTAGTGCGTCCTGTGTTAGAGCGTCCTGTGTTAGAGCGCCCTGTGTTAGTGCGCCCTGTGTTAGAGCGCGCTGTGTTAGTGCGTCCTGTGTTAGTGCGTCCTGTGTTAGTGCGTCCTGTGTTAGAGCGCCCTGTGTTAGTGCGCCCTGTGTTAGTGCGCCCTGTGTTAGTGCGCCCTGTGTTAGTGCGTCCTGTGTTAGTGCGTCCTGTGTTAGTGCGCCCTGTGTTAGTGCGCCCTGTGTTAGTGCGCCCTGTGTTAGTGCGTCCTGTGTTAGTGCGTCCTGTGTTAGTGCGTCCTGTGTTAGAGCGCCCTGTGTTAGTGCGCCCTGTGTTAGAGCGCTCTGTGTTAGTGCGCCCTGTGTTAGTGCGTCCTGTGTTAGTGCGTCCTGTGTTAGTGCGCCTTGTGTTAGAGCGCCCTGTGTTAGTGCGCCCTGTGTTAGAGCGCTCTGTGTTAGTGCGCCCTGTGTTAGTGCGTCCTGTGTTAGTGCGTCCTGTGTTAGTGCGCCTTGTGTTAGAGCGTCCTGTGTTAGTGCGCCCTGTGTTAGTGCGCCCTGTGTTAGTGCGCCCTGTGTTAGTGCGTCCTGTGTTAGTGCGTCCTGTGTTAGTGCGTCCTGTGTTAGAGCGCCCTGTGTTAGTGCGCCCTGTGTTAGAGCGCTCTGTGTTAGTGCGCCCTGTGTTAGTGCGTCCTGTGTTAGTGCGTCCTGTGTTAGTGCGCCCTGTGTTAGTGCGTCCTGTGTTAGTGCGTCCTGTGTTAGTGCGTCCTGTGTTAGTGCGTCCTGTGTTAGTGCGCCCTGTGTTAGTGCGTCCTGTGTTAGTGCGTCCTGTGTTAGTGCGCCCTGTGTTAGAGCGCCCTGTGTTAGAGCGCCCTGTGTTAGAGCGCACTGTGTTAGAGCGCCCTGTGTTAGTGCGCCCTGTGTTAGTGCGCCCTGTGTTAGAGCGCTCTGTGTTAGAGCGCCCTGTGTTAGTGCGCCCTGTGTTAGTGCGCCCTGTGTTAGAGCACCCTGTGTTAGTGCGCCCTGTGTTAGTGCGCCCTGTGTTAGTGCGTCCTGTGTTAGTGCGCCCTGTGTTAGTGCGCCCTGTGTTAGAGCGCCCTGTGTTAGATCGCCCTGTGTTAGAGCGCCCTGTGTTAGAGCGCCCTGTGTTAGAGCGTCCTGTGTTAGAGCGTCCTGTGTTAGTGCGCCCTGTATTAGAGCACCCTGTGTTAGTGCGCCCTGTGTTAGAGCGCCCTGTGTTAGAGCGCCCTGTGTTAGAGCGTCCTGTGTTAGAGCGTCCTGTGTTAGTGCGCCCTGTGTTAGTGCGCCCCGTGTTAGAGCGCCCTGTGTTAGTGCGTCCTATGTTAGAGCGCCCTGTGTTAGAGCGCCCTGTGTTAGAGCGCCCTGTGTTAGAGCGTCCTGTGTTAGAGCGCCCTCTGTTAGAGCACCCTGTGTTAGTGCGCCCTGTGTTAGAGCACCCTGTGTTAGAGCGCCCTGTGTTAGAGCGCCCTGTGTTAGAGCGTCCTGTGTTAGTGCGTCCTGTGTTAGTGCGCCCTGTGTTAGTGCGCCCTGTGTTAGAGCACCCTGTGTTAGAGCGCCCTGTGTTAGAGCGCCCTGTGTTAGTGCGCCCTGTGTTAGAGCGCTCTGTGTTAGAGCGCCCTGTGTTAGTGCGCCCTGTGTTAGTGCGCCCTGTGTTAGAGCACCCTGTGTTAGTGCGCCCTGTGTTAGTGCGCCCTGTGTTAGTGCATCCTGTATTAGTGCGTCCTGTGTTAGTGCGCCCTGTGTTAGAGCGCCCTGTGTTAGAGCGCCCTGTGTTAGAGCGTCCTGTGTTAGAGCGTCCTGTGTTAGAGCGCCCTGTGTTAGAGCGCCCTGTGTTAGTGCGCCCTGTGTTAGAGCGCCCTGTGTTAGTGCACCCTGTGTTAGAGCGCCCTGTGTTAGAGCGCCCTGTGTTAGTGCGCCCTGTGTTAGTGCGTCCTGTGTTAGAGCGCCCTGTGTTAGTGCGCCCTGTGTTAGTGCGTCCTGTGTTAGAGCGCCCTGTGTTAGTGCGTCCTGTGTTAGAGCGCCCTGTGTTAGAGCGCCCTGTGTTAGTGCGCCCTGTGTTAGAGCACCCTGTGTTAGAGCGCCCTGTGTTAGAGCGCCCTGTGTTAGTGCGTCCTGTGTTAGAGCACCCTGTGTTAGTGCGTCCTGTGTTAGAGCGCCCTGTGTTAGTGCGTCCTGTGTTAGAGCGCCCTGTGTTAGAGCACCCTGTGTTAGAGCGCCCTGTGTTAGAGCGTCCTGTGTTAGAGCGTCCTGTGTTAGAGCGTCCTGTGTTAGAGCGCCCTGTGTTAGAGCGCCCTGTGTTAGTGCGCCCTGTGTTAGAGCGCCCTGTGTTAGAGCGTCCTGTGTTAGAGCGCCCTGTGTTAGAGCGCCCTGTGTTAGTGCGTCCTGTGTTAAAGCACCCTGTGTTAGAGCACCCTGTGTTAGTGCGCCCTGTGTTAGTGCGTCCTGTGTTAGAGCGCCCTGTGTTAGTGCGCCCTGTGTTAGTGCGTCCTGTGTTAGAGCGCCCTGTGTTAGTGCGTCCTGTGTTAGAGCGCCCTGTGTTAGAGCACCCTGTGTTAGAGCGCCCTGTGTTAGAGCGCCCTGTGTTAGTGCGTCCTGTGTTAGAGCGCCCTGTGTTAGTGCGCCCTGTGTTAGAGCACCCTGTGTTAGAGCACCCTGTGTTAGAGCACCCTGTGTTAGAGCACCCTGTGTTAGTGCGCCCTGTGTTAGAGCACCCTGTGTTAGAGCGCCCTGTGTTAGAGCGCCCTGTGTTAGAGCACCCTGCGTTAGAGTGCCCTGTGTTAGAGCACCCTGTGTTAGAGCACCCTGTGTTAGAGCACCCTGTGTTAGAGCACCCTGTGTTAGTGCGCCCTGTGTTAGAGCACCCTGTGTTAGAGCGCCCTGTGTTAGAGCGCCCTGTGTTAGAGCACCCTGTGTTAGAGCACCCTGTGTTAGAGCGCCCTGTGTTAGAGCACCCTGTATTAGAGCGCCCTATGTTAGAGCACCCTGTGTTAGAGCACCCTGTGTTAGAGCACCCTGTGTTAGAGCACCCTGTGTTAGAGCACCCTGTGTTAGTGCGCTCTATATCAAACCATCTATGTCTATAAGTACATATATTTTACCCCACCCGTCATCCTCTTTAGATAGTACCTATTGTGACTATCGCCAATAGTCACGAATTCGTACTTTCTTAGCTTACAAATAGTCGTTTAGGGACTAGTAAAGGATATTCTTTTCAAATAAAAGATACTAAGAAACTAGCATTAAATAATAATAATAATAATAATAATAATAATTTTTATTTAGGCAAAGGTACATACAAAAAGAGATTTTACAAAGTTTGTTGGCTTTATAGATAGGAGCTAGTACATACAATGCCTAAAGCCACTATTACGCAAAGCGTTTCGGGCAGATTATCCCAAGGAAATCCCAAGGCCTAATATAGTACACAAACGTACTATACTAGGGGCCTCAGATATCGTGTACTAGGCCGAGGGAGGTTAGGTTAGGGTACTTTGTCAAAGACACACAAGTAAACAATAGTTTTACGGTTTGTCCGACTCAATAGTTCATATTTGTACTTTCTAATATCGTTGTAAGTAGATATATGTACTATGGTGATCATAGTTAATGTAAGTACTCCCAAAACAGCGCAAGGAGGAGGAGGAGGAGGGGCTGTTTTCACACTGGTGGCTTTTGTTAGTCGGGGTCGTTCTGGGTGGCTTTTGTTAGTCGGGGTCGTCTTGGTTGGCTTTTGTTAGTCGGGGTCGTCACCAGACAACACCCAAAAACACACAAGACTCCCAAACAAACACAACACAAAACACTTAACACACAACACAACACTTAACACACAACACAACACTTAACACACACACCACACAACACAACACTTAACTCACAATACTTAACACACACACAACACAACATTAACACACCACACAACACAACACTTAACACACACACAACACACCACACAACACAACACTAAACACACACACTTAACACAACACAACACAACACAACACTTAACACACACACCACACAACACAACACTTAACACACACACAACACTTAACACACACACAACACACAACACAACACACCACACAACACACACTTAACACACACACCACACAACACTTAACACACACAACACAACACAACACAACACTTAACACACACCACACCACACAACACTTAACACACAACACACCACACAACACAACACTTAACACACAACACACACACCACACAACACTTAACACACAACACACCACACAACACAACACTTAACACAACACACTTAACACACAACACAACACTTAACACACACACCACACAACACACCACTTAACACACACACCACACAACACACCACTTAACACACACACCACACAACACACCACTTAACACACACACCACACAACACAACACTTAACACACACACCACACAACACAACACTTAACATACACACCACACAACACAACACACCACACAACACAACACACACACAACACAACACACCACACAACACAACACACCACACAACACTTAACACACACACCACACCACACAACACAACACTTATTACAACACACCACACAACACAACACTTAACACAACACACCACACAACACACCACACAACACAACACTTAACACACACACCACACAACACAACACTTAACACACACACCACACAACACAACACTTAACACAACACACCACACAACACAACACTTAACACACACACCACACAACACAACACTTAACACACACACCACACAACACAACACTTAACACAACACACCACACAACACAACACTAAACACAACACACCACACAACACAACACACACTTAACACACACACACACACACACACAACACTTAACACACACACCACACCACACAACACTTAAACACACACACACACCACACACACAACACTAACACACACACACACAACACACACTTAACACAACACACACACACAACACAACACTTAACACTTAACACACCACACAACACAACACTAAACACAACACACACACACAACACAACACTAAACACAACACACCACACAACACAACACTTAACACAACACACCACACAACACAACACTAAACACAACACACCACACAACACAACACTTAACACACACACCACACCACACAACACTTAACACACACACCACACCACACAACACTTAACACACCACACAACACAACACAACACTAAACACAACACACCACACAACACAACACTTAACACAACACACCACACAACACAACACTAAACACAACACACCACACAACACAACACTAAGCACAACACACCACACAACACAACACTTAACACAACACACCACACAACACAACACTAAACACAACACACCACACAACACAACACTACTTAACACACACAACACAACACTTAACACACACAACACACAACACTTAACACACACACCACACACACAACACTAACACACACACACACCACACAACACAACACTAAGCACAACACACCACACAACACAACACTTAACACAACACACCACACAACACAACACTAAGCACAACACACCACACAACACAACACTTAACACAACACACCACACAACACAACACTAAACACACAACACACCACACAACACAACACTTAACACACACACCACACCACACAACACTTAACACAACACACCACACAACACAACACTAAACACAACACACCACACAACACAACACTTAACACACACACCACACCACACAACACTTAACACACACACCACACCACACAACACTAAACACAACACACCACACAACACAACACTTAACACAACACACCACACAACACAACACTTAACACACACACCACACCACACAACACTTAACACACACCACACAACACACACACACACAACAACACAAACACTTACGCACACACCACACAACACAACACTTAACACACCAACATTGTTAACACACAACACAACACTTAACAACACACACACACACACCACACACACAACACTTAACACACACACCACACCACACAACACTTAACACACCACACAACACAACACTAACACAACAACACACCACACAACACAACACTTAACACAACACACACACAACACACACTTAACAACACACACACACACCACACAACACTTAACACACACACACCACACCACACAACACTTAACACAACACACACACACAACACAACACTTAACACAACACACACAACACAACACTTAACACAAACACACACACACACACACAACACTTAACACTTAACACACACACACAACACAACACTTAACACAACACACCACACAACACAACACTTAACACAACACACCACACAACACTTAACACACACACACCACACAACACAACACACACTTAACACACACACACACACCACACAACACTTAACACACACACACACACAGACATTGTTAACATTAACACACACACCACACAACACTTAACACACACACCACACAACACAACACTAAACACACACACCACACAACACAACACTTAACACACACACCACACACACTTAACACACACACCACACAACAACACTAAACACACACACCACACAACACACCACACAACACAACACTTAACACACACAACACACACACACACACACACCACACAACACTTAACACTTAACACACCACCACACAACACAACACTAACACTTAACACACACACCACACAACACAACACTTACCACACACACACACACACACCACACAACACTTAACACACCACACAACACAACACTACAACTTACACACACACCACACAACACAACACTAAACACAACACACCACACAACACACCACACAACACAACACTTAACACACACACCACACAACACAACACTTAACACACACACCACACAACACAACACTTAACACACACACCACACAACACAACACTAAACACAACACACCACACAACACAACACTTAACACACACACCACACAACACAACACTTAACACACACACCACACAACACAACACTTAACACACCACACCACACAACACTAACACAACACACCACACAACACAACACAACACACCACACAACACAACACTTAACACACACACCACACAACACAACACTTAACACACACACCACACAACACAACACTTAACACACACACCACACAACACAACACTTAACACACACACCACACAACACAACACTAAACACAACACACCACACCACACAACACACCACACCACACAACACACCACACCACACAACACTTAACACAACACAACACTTAACACAACACACCACACAACACAACACTTAACACACACACCACACAACATTACAGAACTATCCAGCCAACATTCCAGCCCAGAAAAAACTCCCTGTATCGCCTCTCAGAGTCCAGCAACAATTTTGGAAATAAAAAATTGTTTTAACTCCCCTGAATTTTTAGTGGCATGCCGTGAAAACATTTAAATTTTTAACAGTAGGGGACCAAAGGGCTGGCTGCATATTTCACCTGAACAAACTGCTTCCTGCCATGACAAAAGCTCCTCCCAGCTCACGCAATTTCCATATAAGTTTCAGTCTCATGGCAGCTTTTATTAATTTCGGAGGGGCTACTGGAACAAAAGCGAGTCAATTATTCACCAAAAATTGAGGCGTGTAAAATTGGTGTAAAATGTCGGCATTGTAAAAGTGGTTAAGGAAAATGTTGGTAAGTTAAATGTTGTAAAATAATGTTTACAGGTGGGTGGAATTGTCATATGTGCTTGAGATGGGAAAGCTATCGGGGTGATATGTGACCCCTCTCTGGGGTCAAGGGGGAGGGGCGTCACTCCTGCTGACCCTTGACCTCAGAAGGGGTCCCTCCTGGTGAGCCCTGACCTCAGAGGGGGTCACTCCTGCTGACCCCTGACCTTAGAAGGGGTCACTCCTGCTGACCCCTGACCTTAGAAGGGGTCACTCCTGCTGACCCCAGACTTCAGAGGGGGTCACTCCTGCTGACCCTTGACCTCAGAGGGGGTCACACCTGCTGACCCCTGACCTTAGAAGGGGTCACTCCTGCTGACCCCTGACCTCAGAAGGGGTCACTCCTGCTGACCCCTGACCTCAGAGGGGGTCACTCCTGCTGACCCTTGACCTCAGAGGGGGTCACACCTGCTGACCCCTGACCTCAGAGGGGGTCACTCCTGCTGACCCCTGACCTCAGAGGGGGTCACTCCTGCTGACCCCTGACCTCAGAGGGGGTCACTCCTGCTGACCCTTGACCTCAGAGGGGGTCACACCTGCTGACCCCTGACCTCAGAGGGGGTCACTCCTGCTGACCCCTGACCTTAGAAGGGGTCACTCCTGCTGACCCCTGACCTCAGATGGGGTCACTCCTGCTGACCCTTGACCTCAGAGGGGGTCACACCTGCTGACCCCTGACCTCAGAGGGGGTCACTCCTGCTGACCCCTGACCTTAGAAGGGGTCACTCCTGATGACCCCTGACCTCAGATGGGGTCACTCCTGCTGACCCCTGACCTCAGAGGGGGTCACTCCTGCTGACCCTTGACCTCAGAGGGGGTCACACCTGCTGACCCCTGACCTCAGAGGGGGTCACTCCTGCTGACCCCTGACCTCAGAGGGGGTCACTCCTGCTGACCCCTGACCTCAGAGGGGGTCACTCCTGCTGACCCCTGACCTCAGAGGGGGTCACTGCTGCTGACCCCTGACCTCAGAGGGGGTCACACCTGCTGACCTCTGACCTCAGAGGGGGTCACTCCTGCTGACCCCTGACTTCAGAGGGGGTCACTCCTGCTGACCCCTGACCTCAGAGGGGGTCACTCCTGCTGACCCCTGACCTCAGAGGGGGTCACTCCTGCTGACCCCTGACCTCAGAGGGGGTCACTCCTGCTGACCCCTGACCTCAGAGGGGGTCACTCCTGCTGACCCCTGACCTCAGAGGGGGTCACTCCTGCTGACCCCTGACCTCAGAGGGGGGTCACTCCTGCTGACCCCTGACCTCAGAGGGGGTCACTCCTGCTGACCCCTGACCTCAGAGGGGGTCACTCCTGCTGACCCCTGACCTCAGAGGGGGTCACTCCTGCTGACCCCTGACCTCAGAGGGGGTCACTCCTGCTGACCCCTGACCTCAGAGGGGGTCACTCCTGCTGACCCCTGACCTCAGAGGGGGTCACTCCTGCTGACCCCTGACCTCAGAGGGGGTCACTCCTGCTGACCCCTGACCTCAGAGGGGGTCACTCCTGCTGACCCCTGACCTCAGAGGGGGTCACTCCTGCTGACCCCTGACCTCAGAGGGGGTCACTCCTGCTGACCCCTGACAGAGGGGGTCACTCCTGCTGACCCCTGACCTCAGAGGGGGTCACTCCTGCTGACCCCTGACCTCAGAGGGGGTCACTCCTGCTGACCCCTGACCTCAGAGGGGGTCACACCTGCTGACCCCTGACCTCAGAGGGGGTCACTCCTGCTGACCCCTGACCTCAGAGGGGGTCACTCCTGCTGACCCCTGACCTAAGAGGGGGTCACTCCTGCTGACCCCTGACCTCAGAGGGGGTCACACCTGCTGACCCCTGACCTCAGAGGGGGTCACTCCTGCTGACCCCTGACCTCAGAGGGGGTCACACCTGCTGACCTCAGAGGGGGTCACTCCTGCTGACCTCCATTATATAATTAATATTAATCTGCTTCATTTGTGATATAATTCTCAAATGTTTCTAATTTGTATACAAATTCCTCACGTGTATCCTCATGTTATCATACTGACGTGTTATCATACTAACATGTTATCATACTGACATGTTATCATACTGTCATGTTATCATACTGACATGTTATCATACTGACATGTTATCATACAGACATGTTATCATGCTGACATGTTATCATACTGACATGTTATCATACTGACGTGTTATCATACGTGTGCCAAATTTCCCAGCAGGTAATTCATTAAATTTAATTTATGTTATTGAGTGGAGTGTATTAGAAAAACGTGAACTGTATATAAATTGTTCTCCTCGGGGTCACATATGTGAGGTGACATGTGAGGTGACATGATGTGAGGTGACATGTGAGGTGACATGATGTGAGGTGGCATGATGTGAGGTGACATGAGGTGAGGTGACATGATGTGACGTGACATGATGGGAGGTGACATGATGTGAGGTGACGTGTGAGGTGACATGATGTGAGGTGACATGTGAGGTGACATGTGAGGTGACATGATGTGAGGTGACATGATGTGAGGTGACATGATGTGAGGTGGCATGATGTGAGGTGGCATGATGTGAGGTGACATGATGTGAGGTGACATGTGAGGTGACATGTGAGGTGACATGATGTGAGGTGACATGATGTGAGGTGGCATGATGTGAGGTGGCATGATGTGAGGTGACATGATGTGAGGTGACATGATGTGAGGTGGCATGATGTGAGGTGGCATGATGTGAGGGGACATGATGTGAGGTGACATGTGAGGTGACATGTGAGGTGACATGAGGTGACGTGACATGATGGGAGGTGACATGTGAGTTGACATGATGTGAGGTGACATGTGAGGTGACATGTGAGGTGACATGTGAGGTGACATGAGGTGACGTGACATGATGGGAGGTGACATGTGAGTTGACATGATGTGAGGTGACATGTGAGGTGACATGATGTGAGGTGACATGATGTGAGGTGACATGATGGGAGGTGACATGATGGGAGGTGACATGATGTGAGGTGACATGATGTGAGGTGACATGTGAGGTGACATGATGTGAGGTGACATGATGGGAGGTGGCATGATGGGAGGTGACATGATGTGAGGTGACATGTGAGGTGACATGATGTGAGGTGACATGATGGGAGGTGACATGATGTGAGGTGACATGACGTGAGGTGACATGACGTGAGGTGACATGATGTGAGGTGACATGATGTGAGGTGACATGATGTGAGGTGACATGATGTGAGGTGACATGACGTGAGGTGACATGATGTGAGGTGACATGATGTGAGGTGACATGAGGTGAGGTGACATGATGTGAGGTGACATGATGTGAGGTGACATGAGGTGAGGTGACATGATGTGAGGTGACATGTGAGGTGACATGATGTGAGGTGACATGATTGGAGGTGACATGATGTGAGGTGACATGTGAGGTGACATGATGTGAGGTGACATGAGGAGAGGTATATGAGGTATCATTAAGACGTGACCATTAGTCTCCCTCCACCCGTCGTCACCTCTCTCAGGTCTATTACCTATTATTCACATGGTTAATAGATGTTTAAGTCCATTAGTTATAATATCCCCTCACCATACGACCAGTCTTCTTGCAAAGAACGTCGCTTTTGCGACGTATGTGACGCATACGTCACATACGATTGTTTTGTGATTGTCGGCCGTATGCGACGCATACGGCCGACAATCGTCGTACTAGACAATGGAAGCGGCTGGCGAAAGTGACGTACTGTCCCGTTTTCTGTTGTGGGTCCTCTGGTAGGTTAGGAGAGACCACTTTAAATTGCCCGTTTTCTGGAAGTTGGGGGGAACCTTAGGAGGACGGACTGATATATGTAGTCATCATATGTATCCTGTATCCTGTATCCTGTATCCTGTATCGGCAGGTCTTTTTGTTTGTAATAGAAGGTTAAGACGCTAGCAGCTAGCCTCACTAAACCTTTAAGTGTGGGACGACAGAGAGACGTGAGAATGATTCCAGTGATGAGAAGCAGAGTGAGGTGAAGATGGAGTCCCCGTCGATTGAGCTCCAACGAAATCATTCCGAAACCTTTACGGAGAGGTTCGGTTACCCTCCCTACACACACACACACACACACACAGACACACACACACACACACATACATACACACACACACACACACACACACACACACACACACACACACACACACACACACACACACACACACACACACACACACACACACATACATACACACACACACACACACACACACACACACACACACACACACCACACAGACACACACACACACACACACACACACACACACACACACACACACACACACACACACACACACACACACACACACACACACACACACACACACACGAGGTAAGTGAGGGAATAGCTAACCAGGAACCACTGGAAGAGTTTGAGATTACCAGTGGGGAAGTAAGGAAGTGTTTACTAGAGTTGGACGTGACGAAGGCTATAGGCCCAGATGGAATCTCCCCTTGGGTTCTAAAGGAAGGAGCAAGAGAACTGAGCCTACCACTCTCCATAGTGTATAACAAATCACTGGCAACAGGGGAACTGCCAGATATTTGGAAAGCAGCTAACGTAGTCCCGATATACAAGAAAGGGGATAGACAGGAGGCACTGAACTACAGGCCAGTGTCCCTAACCTGCATACCATGCAAACTGATGGAGAAGATTGTGCGAAAAAAACTAGTGGAGCATCTGGAGCGAAGGAACTTTGTAACACAGCATCAACATGGGTTCAGGGATGGCAGGTCCTGCCTCACAGGGTTACTTGAATTCTACGACCAGGCAACAAAAATAAGGCAAGAAAGAGAAGGGTGGGCAGACTGCATATTTTTGGATTGTCAGAAAGCCTTTGATACAGTGCCACACAAGAGGCTAGTGCGAAAGTTGGAGATGCAGGCTGGAGTGAGAGGGAAGGTACTCCGGTGGATAGAGGAGTACCTAAGCAACAGGAGACAACGAGTCTGTGTGAGGGGTGAGGTCTCAGATTGGCGAGACGTCACAAGTGGAGTCCCGCAGGGGTCAGTCCTTGGACCTAAACTGTTTCTGGTATATGTAAATGATCTCCCAGAGGGTATAGATTCGTTCCTCTCAATGTTTGCCGACGATGCAAAAATTATGAGGAGGATTGAAACAGAGGATGATAGTAGGAGGCTTCAAGATGACCTGGATAGACTGAGTGAATGGTCCAACAAATGGCTGCTGAAGTTCAACCCGAGTAAATGCAAAGTAATGAAACTAGGCAGTGGAAACATGAGGCCAGGCACAGGATACAGAATAGGAGATGAAGTACTTATTGAAACAGACAGAGAGAAAGATCTAGGAGTTGATATCACACCAAACCTGTCTCCTGAAGCCCACATAAAGAGAATAACGTCTGCGGCATATGCGAGGCTGGCTAACATCAAAACGGCGTTCAGGAAACTGTGTAAGGAATCATTCAGAATCTTGTACACCACATATGTAAGACCAATCCTGGAGTATGCGGCCCCAGCATGGAGCCCGTACCTTGTCAAGCACAAGACGAAGCTGGAAAAAGTCCAAAGGTATGCTACTAGACTAGTCCCAGAACTAAGAGGCATGACTTATGAGGGAAGGCTGCGGGAAATGCACCTTACGACACTGGAAGACAGAAGAGTAAGGGGGGACATGATCACAACCTACAAAATCCTCAAGGGAATCGACCGGGTAAACAAGGATGAACTACTCAACACTGGTGGGACGCGAACAAGGGGACACAGGTGGAAGCTGAGTACCCAAATGAACCACAGAGACGTTAGAAAGAACTTTTTCAGTGTCAGAGTAGTTAGTAAATGGAATGCATTAGGAAGTGATGTGGTGGAGGCTGACTCCATACACAGTTTCAAATGTACATATGATAGAGCCCAATAGGCTCAGGAATCTGTACACCAGTTGATTGACGGTTGAGAGGCGGGACCAAAGAGCCAGAGCTCAACCCCCGCAAGCACAATTAGGTGAGTACACACACACACACACACACACACACACACACACACACACACACACACACACACACACACACACACACGCCTCACCAACACGCTCCCAGAGCAGGGTGATGCTCCCAGGAAAAACTACGACTGTGTACATGATTGCATCACTTTGAAGATCACATCTCATATGTCGGGATGCTGGCGTGAGCTGCGATATTCCCGCTCCATATATTCCTGTAATATTTACACTCAAATCAATCCTGGAATATGCCCCTCTGGCGACATTCCCAGGCGGGGTGTCCTTGATGGGCCCTGGTGGTAATACTGGTTATATTGGTTATGGATTAGTGCGTGGGACGTCTTATAGCCATATTGGTTAATGTGTCAGGCTACAGCCATATTGGTTATGTGTCAGTCTACAGCCATATTGGTTATGTGTCAGTCTACAGCCATATTGGTTATGTGTCAGTCTACAGCCATATTGGTTATGGTCAGTCTACAGCCATATTGGTTATGTGTTAGTCTACAGCCATATTGGTTATGTGTCAGTCTACAGCCATATTGGTTATGTGTTAGTCTACAGCCATATTGGTTATGTGTCAGACTACAGCCATATTGGTTATGTGTTAGTCTACAGCCATATTGGTTATGTGTCAGTCTACAGCCATATTGGTTATGGTCAGTCTACAGCCATATTGGTTATGTGTTAGTCTACAGCCATATTGGTTATGGTCAGTCTACAGCCATCTTGGTTATGTGTCAGTCTACAGCCATATTGGTTATGTGTCAGTCTACAGCCATATTGGTTATGTGTCAGTCTACAGCCATATTGGTTATGTGTCAGTCTACAGCCATATTGGTTATGCATCAGTCTACAGCCATATTGGTTATGGTCAGTCTACAGCCATATTGGTTATGGTCAGTCTACAGCCATATTGGTTATGTGTCAGTCTACAGCCATATTGGTTATGTGTCAGTCTACAGCCATATTGGGTATGGTCAGTCTACAGCCATATTGGTTATGTGTTAGTCTACAGCCATATTGGTTATGTGTCAGACTACAGCCATATTGGTTATGGTCAGTCTACAGCCATATTGGTTATGTGTCAGACTACAGCCATATTGGTTATGTGTTAGTCTACAGCCATATTGGTTATGTGTCAGTCTACAGCCATATTGGGTATGGTCAGTCTATAGCCATATTGGTTATGTGTCAGTCTACAGCCATATTGGTTATGTGTCAGTCTACAGCCATATTGGGTATGGTCAGTCTACAGCCATATTGGTTAATGTATCAGTCTACAGCCATATTGGTTATATGTCAGTCTACAGCCATATTGGTTATGTGTCAGTCTACAGCCATATTGGTTATGTGTCAGTCTACAGCCATATTGGGTATGGTCAGTCTACAGCCATATTGGTTAATGTATCAGTCTACAGCCATATTGGTTATGTGTCAGTCTACAGCCATATTGGTTATGTGTCAGTCTACAGCCATATTGGTTATGTGTCAGTCTACAGCCATATTGGGTATGGTCAGTCTACAGCCATATTGGTTATGTGTCAGTCTACAGCCATATTGGTTATGTGTCAGTCTACAGCCATATTGGGTATGGTCAGTCTACAGCCATATTGGTTATGTGTCAGTCTACAGCCATATTGGTTATGTGTCAGTCTACAGCCATATTGGGTATGGTCAGTCTACAGCCATATTGGTTATGTGTCAGTCTACAGCCATATTGGTTATGGTCAGTCTACAGCCATATTGGTTATGGTCAGTCTACAGCCATATTGGTTATGCATCAGTCTACAGCCATATTGGTTATGCATCAGTCTACAGCCATATTGGTTATGTTTCAGTCTACAGCCATATTGGTTATTTGTCAGTCTACAGCCATATTGGTTATGTGTCAGTCTACAGCCATATTGGTTATGGTCAGTCTACAGCCATATTGGTTATGTGTCAGTCTACAGCCATATTGGTTATGTGTCAGTCTACAGCCATATTGGGTATGGTCAGTCTACAGCCATATTGGTTATGCATCAGTCTACAGCCATATTGGTTATGTGTCAGTCTACAGCCATTTTGGTTATGTGTCAGTCTACAGCCATATTGGTTATGTGTCAGTCTACAGCCATATTGGTTATGCATCAGTCTACAGCCATATTGGTTATGCATCAGTCTACAGCCATATTGGTTATGTGTCAGTCTAGAGCCATATTGGTTATGGTCAGTCTACAGCCATATTGGTTATGCATCAGTCTACAGCCATATTGGTTATGTGTCAGTCTACAGCCATATTGGTTATGGTCAGTCTACAGCCATATTCGTTATGTGTCAGTCTACAGCCATATTGGTTATGTGTCAGTCTACAGCCATATTGGTTATGTGTCAATCTACAGCCATATTGGTTATGGTCAGTCTACAGCCATATTGGGTATGTGTCAGTCTACAGCCATATTGGTTATGTGTCAGTCTACAGCCATATTGGTTATGTGTCAGTCTACAGCCATATTGGTTATGTGTCAGTCTACAGCCATATTGGTTATGTGTCAGTCTACAGCCATATTGGTTATGTGTCAGTCTACAGCCATATTGGTTATGCATCAGTCTACAGCCATATTGGTTATGGTCAGTCTACAGCCATATTGGTTATGGTCAGTCTACAGCCATATTGGTTATGTGTCAGTCTACAGCCATATTGGTTATGTGTCAGTCTACAGCCATATTGGGTATGGTCAGTCTACAGCCATATTGGTTATGTGTTAGTCTACAGCCATATTGGTTATGTGTCAGACTACAGCCATATTGGTTATGGTCAGTCTACAGCCATATTGGTTATGTGTCAGACTACAGCCATATTGGTTATGTGTTAGTCTACAGCCATATTGGTTATGTGTCAGTCTACAGCCATATTGGGTATGGTCAGTCTATAGCCATATTGGTTATGTGTCAGTCTACAGCCATATTGGTTATGTGTCAGTCTACAGCCATATTGGGTATGGTCAGTCTACAGCCATATTGGTTAATGTATCAGTCTACAGCCATATTGGTTATATGTCAGTCTACAGCCATATTGGTTATGTGTCAGTCTACAGCCATATTGGTTATGTGTCAGTCTACAGCCATATTGGGTATGGTCAGTCTACAGCCATATTGGTTAATGTATCAGTCTACAGCCATATTGGTTATGTGTCAGTCTACAGCCATATTGGTTATGTGTCAGTCTACAGCCATATTGGTTATGTGTCAGTCTACAGCCATATTGGGTATGGTCAGTCTACAGCCATATTGGTTATGTGTCAGTCTACAGCCATATTGGTTATGTGTCAGTCTACAGCCATATTGGGTATGGTCAGTCTACAGCCATATTGGTTATGTGTCAGTCTACAGCCATATTGGTTATGTGTCAGTCTACAGCCATATTGGGTATGGTCAGTCTACAGCCATATTGGTTATGTGTCAGTCTACAGCCATATTGGTTATGGTCAGTCTACAGCCATATTGGTTATGGTCAGTCTACAGCCATATTGGTTATGCATCAGTCTACAGCCATATTGGTTATGCATCAGTCTACAGCCATATTGGTTATGTTTCAGTCTACAGCCATATTGGTTATTTGTCAGTCTACAGCCATATTGGTTATGTGTCAGTCTACAGCCATATTGGTTATGGTCAGTCTACAGCCATATTGGTTATGTGTCAGTCTACAGCCATATTGGTTATGTGTTAGTCTACAGCCATATTGGTTATGTGTCAGTCTACAGCCATATTGGTTATGTGTCAGTCTACAGCCATATTGGTTATGTGTCAGTCTACAGCCATATTGGTTATGTGTCAGTCTACAGCCATATTGGTTATGTGTCAGTCTACAGCCATATTGGTTATGCATCAGCCTACAGCCATATTGGTTATGCATCAGCCTACAGCCATATTGGTTATGTGTCAGTCTACAGCCATATTGGTTATGTGTCAGTCTACAGCCATATTGGTTATGTGTCAGTCTACAGCCATATTGGTTATGTGTCAGTCTACAGCCATATTGGTTATGGTCAGTCTACAGCCATATTCGTTATGTGTCAGTCTACAGCCATATTGGTTATGTGTCAGTCTACAGCCATATTGGTTATGTGTCAATCTACAGCCATATTGGTTATGGTCAGTCTACAGCCATATTGGGTATGTGTCAGTCTACAGCCATATTGGTTATGTGTCAGTCTACAGCCATATTGGTTATGTGTCAGTCTACAGCCATATTGGTTATGTGTCAGTCTACAGCCATATTGGTTATGTGTCAGTCTACAGCCATATTGGGTATGGTCAGTCTACAGCCATATTGGTTATGTGTCAGTCTACAGCCATATTGGTTATGTGTCAGTCTACAGCCATATTGGGTATGGTCAGTCTACAGCCATATTGGTTATGTGTCAGTCTACAGCCATATTGGTTATTTGTCAGTCTACAGCCATATTGGGTATGGTCAGTCTACAGCCATATTGGTTATGTGTCAGTCTACAGCCATATTGGTTATGGTCAGTCTACAGCCATATTGGTTATGGTCAGTCTACAGCCATATTGGTTATGCATCAGTCTACAGCCATATTGGTTATGCATCAGTCTACAGCCATATTGGTTATGTTTCAGTCTACAGCCATATTGGTTATTTGTCAGTCTACAGCCATATTGGTTATGTGTCAGTCTACAGCCATATTGGTTATGGTCAGTCTACAGCCATATTTGTTATGTGTCAGTCTACAGCCATATTGGTTATGTGTCAGTCTACAGCCATATTGGGTATGGTCAGTCTACAGCCATATTGGTTATGCATCAGTCTACAGCCATATTGGTTATGTGTCAGTCTACAGCCATATTGGTTATGTGTCAGTCTACAGCCATATTGGTTATGTGTCAGTCTACAGCCATATTGGTTATGGTCAGTCTGCAGCCATATTGGTTATGCATCAGTCTACAGCCATATTGGTTATGTGTCAGTCTACATCCATATTGGTTATGGTCAGTCTACAGCCATATTGGTTATGCATCAGTCTACAGCCATATTGGTTATGTGTCAGTCTACAGCCATATTGGTTATGGTCAGTCTACAGCCATATTCGTTATGTGTCAGTCTACAGCCATATTGGTTATGTGTCAGTCTACAGCCATATTGGTTATGTGTCAATTTACAGCCATATTGGTTATGGTCAGTCTACAGCCATATTGGGTATGTGTCAGTCTACAGCCATATTGGTTATGTGTCAGTCTACAGCCATATTGGTTATGTGTCAGTCTACAGCCATATTGGTTATGGTCAGTCTACAGCCATATTGGTTATGTGTTAGTCTACAGCCATATTGGTTATGTGTCAGTCTACAGCCATATTGGTTGTGTCAGTCTACAGCCATATTGGTTATGTGTCAGTCTACAGCCATATTGGTTATGGTCAGTCTACAGCCATATTGGTTATGTGTCAGTCTACAGCCATATTGGGTATGTGTCAGTCTACAGCCATATTGGTTATGCATCAGCCTACAGCCATATTGGTTATGTGTCAGCCTACAGCCATATTGGTTAATGTGTCAGTCTACAGCCATATTGGTTAATGTGTCAGTCTACAGCCATATTGGTTATGCATCAGCCTACAGCCATATTGGTTATGTTTCAGTCTACAGCCATATTGGTTATGTGTCAGTTTACAGCCATATTGGTTATGTGTCAGCCTACAGCCATATTGGTTATGTGTCAGTCTACAGCCATATTGGTTATGCATCAGCCTACAACTAAATTTCTACAATAATCCACCAAAACATTGTTCAAACTCTTGGCGAATATTTCTAAATAATGACAGATCTCGACAAGAGTGTGACTAATATATTAAGAAGAATACGAACATGTAGAACAGGTTGGGCACTCACTCCACGAAAGTATATATAATGTCGCCTTTAACTTCACCCTCTGGGGAATATTGGATGCTGGAAAGCTCTTCAACTCGCTATGAAAAGGTTGTTTTATTCTGGCTCTTAACGCTGGTAGTGTGGTCGACAGCTGGTCGTGGTCTGGTCGGTTGGTTGTTGCGCTCTGGTAGAAATATGGTGGTCTTGGTTGACTGGTAGAGTGGGGGGGGGGACTGGTGTGACACGCTGATGGAATAACACCAAGCTGGTCGACGACATCAACCTGGTCGATGACATCAACTTGGTCGACGACACTCAACCTGGTCGACGTCACCAAGCTGGTCGACGCCACTCAACCTGGTCGACGCTACCAACTTGGTCGACGCCACCAACCTGGTCGACGACACCAACCTGGTCGACGCCACCAACCTGGTAGACGCCACCAACCTGGTAGACGACACTCAACCTGGTCGATGTCACTCAACCTGGTAGACGACACCAACCTGGTCGACGACACCCAACCTTGGTCGACGACACCCAACCTGGTCGACGCCACTAAGCTGGTCGACGACACCCAACCTGGTCGACGCCACCAAGCTGGTCGACGCCACCAAGCTGATCGACGCCACCAAGCTGGTCGACGCCACCAAGCTGGTCGACGCCACCAAGCTGGTCGACGCCACCAAGCTGGTCGACGCCACCAAGCTGGTCGACGCCACCAAGCTGGTCGACGCCACCAAGCTGGTCGACGCCACCAAGCTGGTCGACGCTGCCAAGCTGGTCGATGCCACCAACCTGGTCGACGTCGACCACACTTGAGCCAACCATACACAAGACACTAACTCTGTCATTCTGGTAAATTCAGATCATAAAATGTTACAACTTGTCACTGTTTTATTTATCATAGAGACACTGCACAGTTGGTACACCGCACAGTTAGTACACTGCACAGTTGGTACACTGCACAGTTGGTACACTGCACAGTTGGTACACTGCACAGTTGGTACACTTCACAGTAGGTACACTGCACAGTTGGTACACTTCACAGTTGGTACACTGCACAGTTGGTACACCGCACAGTTGGTACACTGCACAGTTGGTACACTTCACAGTTGGTACACTGCACAGTTGGTACACTTCACAGTTGGTACACTGCACAGTTGGTACACCGCACAGTTGGTACACTGCACAGTTGGTACACTTCACAGTTGGTACACTGCACAGTTGGTACACCGCACAGTTGGTACACTTCACAGTTAGTACACTGCACAGTTGGTACACTTCACAGTTGGTACACTGCACAGTTGGTACACTTCACAGGTTGGTACACTGCACAGTTGGTACACTGCACAGTTGGTACACTGCACAGTTGGTACACTTCACAGTTGGTACACTTCACAGTTGGTACACTGCACAGTTGGTACACTGCACAGTTGGTACACTTCACAGTTGGTACACTGCACAGTTGATACACTTCACAGTTGGTACACTGCACAGTTGGTACACTGCACAGTTGGTACACTTCACAGTTGGTACACTGCACAGTTGGTACACTGCACAGTTGGTACACTTCACAGTTGGTACACTGCACAGTTGGTACACTGCACAGTTGGTACACTTCACAGTTGGTACACGGCACAGTTGGTACACGGCACAGTTGGTACACTGCACAGTTGGTACAATGCACAGTTGGCACACTGCACAGTTTGCCAGACTGCACAGTTGGCAGACTGCACAGCTGGCAGACTGCACAGTTGGTACACTGCACAGTTGGTACACTGCACAGTTGGTAGACTGCACAGTTGGTACACTTCACAGTTGGTACACTGCACAGTTGGTACACTGCACAGTTGGTACAATGCACAGTTGGCACACTGCACAGTTGGTAGACTGCACAGTTGGCAGACTGCACAGTTGGCAGACTGCACAGTTGGTACACTGCACAGTTGGTACACTGCACAGTTGGTAGACTGCACAGTTGGTACACTGCACAGCTGGTACACTGCACAGTTGGCAGACTGCACAGTTGGCAGACTGCACAGTTGGCAGACTGCACAGTTGGCAGACTGCACAGTTGGTACAATGCACAGTTGGCAGACTACACAGTTGGTACACCGCACAGTTAGTACACTGCACAGCTGGTACACTGCACAGTTGGTACACCGCACAGTTGGGACAATGCACAGTTGGCACACTACACAGTTGGTACACCGCACAGTTGGTACACCGCACAGTTGGTACACTGCACAGCTGGTACACCGCACAGTTGGGACAATGCACAGTTGGCACACTACACAGTTGGTACACCGCACAGTTGGTACACTGCACAGCTGGTACACTGCACAGTTGGTACACCGCACAGTTAGTACAATGCACAGTTGGCAGACTACACAGTTAGTACACTGCACAGCTGGTACACTGCACAGTTGGCAGACTGCACAGTTGGCAGACTGCACAGTTGGCAGACTGCACAGTTGGCAGACTGCACAGTTGGCAGACTGCACAGTTGGCACACTGCACAGTTGGCACACTGCACAGTTGGCACACTGCACAGTTGGTACACTGCACAGTTGGCAGACTGCACAGTTGGCACACTGCACAGTTGGCACACTACACAGTTGGCAGACTGCACAGTTGGCAGACTGCACAGTTGGCAGACTGCACAGTTGGCAGACTGCACAGTTGCACAGTTGGCACACACTGCACAGTTGGCACACTGCACAGTTGGCACACTGCACAGTTGGCACACTGCACAGTTGGTACACTGCACAGTTGGCAGACTGCACAGTTGGCAGACTGCACAATTGGTACACTACACAGTTGGTACACTGCACAGTTGGCAGACTGCACAGTTGGCAGACTGCACAGTTGGCACACTGCACAGTTGGCAGACTGCACAGTTGGTACACTGCACAGTTGTTGGCACACTGCACACACTGCACAGTTGGCACAGTTGGCACACTGCACAGTTAGCACAGTTGGCACACTGCACAGTTGGTACACTGCACAGTTGGCAGACTGCACAGTTGGCACACTGCACAGTTGGCAGACTGCACAGTTGGCACACTGCACAGTTGGTACACTGCACAGTTGGCAGACTGCACAGTTGGCAGACTGCACAATTGGTACACTACACAGTTGGAACAGGTTGTGGAAGCAAATTCTATACATAATTTTAAAACCAGGTATGATAGGGAAATGGGACAGGAGTCATTGCTGTAAACAACCGATGGCTGGAAAGGCGGGATCCAAGAGCCAATGCTCGATCCTGCAGACACAAATAGGTGAGTATACACACACACACACACACACACACACACACACACACACACACACACACACACACACACACACACACACACACACACACACACACACACACACACACACACACACACACACACACACACACACACACACACACACACACACACACACACACACACACACACACATACACACGCACTGCAAAGACCTAGACAAACTAAAGGAATGGTCGAACAAATGGTTGTTAGAGTTTAACCCAAGCATATGTAATGTAATGAAGATAGGTGTAGGGAGCAGGAGGCCAGATACAAGGTATCATTTGGGCGATGAAATACTTCAGGAGTCAGAGAGTGAGAAAGACCTGGGGGTTGACATCACGCCAGACCTGTCCCCTGAAGCTCATATCAAGAGGATAACATCAGCAGCATTTGCCAGGTTGGCTAACATAAGAATGGCATTTAGACACTTGTGCAAGGAATCATTCAGAACTTTGTATACCACCTATGTCAGACCAATCCTGGAGTATGCAGCCCCAGCATGGAGTCCATATCTAGTCAAGCATAAGACTAAACTGGAAAAAGTTAAAAGGTTTGCCACCAGACTAATACACGGACTGAGAGGTATGAGCTACGAGGAGAGACTACAGGAATTATACCTCACGTCGCTAGAAGACAGAAGAGTTAGGGGAGATATGATCACCACGTACAAGATTCTCAGAGGTATTGACAGGGGTAGATAAAGACAGGCTATTTAACACAAGGGACACACGCACAAGGAGACACAGGTGGAAACTGAGTGCCCAAATGAGCCACAGAGATATTAGAAAGAACTTTTTTAGTGTCAGAGTGGTTGACAAATGGAATGCATTAGGCAGTGATGTGGTGGAGGCTGACTCCATACACAGTTTCAAGTGTAGATATGACAGAGCCCAATAGGCTCAGGAATCTGTACACCAGTTGATTGACGGTTGAGAGGCGGGACCAAAGAGCCAGAGCTCAACCCCCGCATACACAACTAGCTGAATACCCACACACCCAAGATGGGGCGGCAGACTGGGATAACTGGGATAAGACAGGACTGGATAACGCAGGACTGGATAAGATAGGACTGGATAACACAGGACTGGATAAGACAGGACTGGATAAGGCAGCATCTGGCGTACAACAAGCGAGAGCCACAGTCAGGGATGAAGCTGGAGGACTGTAACAAGTGGGGTCCCACAAGGCTCTCTCCTGGGACCACTGCTGATCCTAGTTCATGTCAACGACCCGCCCGAGGGAGTGACCTCACACATGTCAAGGTTTGCCGATGAGGCACAGTTGACGAGAAACATGAAAACAGAGGAGGTCTGCAGGAAGTTACAGGAAGAAAGACCTTGACAAACTCCAGGAGTGGTCAGACAGCTGGTTGCTGGAGTTCAACCCCGACAAGTGTAAGGTAATAACGACGAGAAAGGGAGAGAGGAGACCACAAGGCAGCTGCACCATAAGGGGAAGGCAGCTGCACCATAAGGGGAAGGCAGCTACACCATAAGGGTAAGGCAGCTACACCATAAGGGGAAGGCAGCTACACCATAAGGGGAAGGCAGCTACACCATAAGGGGAAGGCAGCTGCACCATAAGGGGAAGGCAGCTACACCATAAGGGGAAGGCAGCTACACCATAAGGGGAAGGCAGCTACACCATAAGGGGAAGGCAGCTACACCATAAGGGGAAGGCAGCTACACCATAAGGGGAAGGCCTCTACACCATAAGGGGAAGGCAGCTACACCATAAGGGGAAGGCAGCTACACCATAAGGGGAAGGCAGCTGCACCATAATGGGAAGGCAGCTGCACCATAAGGGGAAGGCAGCTGCACCATAAGGGGAAGGCAGCTGCACCATAAGGGGAAGGCAGCTGCACCATAAGAGGAAGGCAGCTGCACCATAAGGGGAAGGCAGCTGCACCATAAGGGGAAGGCAGCTGCACCATAAGGGGAAGGCAGCTGCACCATAAGGGGAAGGCAGCTACACCATAAGGGGAAGGCAGCTACACCATAAGGGGAAGGCAGCTGCACCATAAGGGGAAGGCAGCTACACCATAAGGGGAAGGCAGCTACACCATAAGGGGAAGGCAGCTGCACCATAAGGGGAAGGCAGCTGCACCATAAGGGGAAGGCAGCTGCACCATAAGGGGAAGGCAGCTGCACCATAAGGGGAAGGCAGCTACACCATAAGGGGAAGGCAGCTACACCATAAGGGGAAGGCAGCTACACCATAAGGGGAAGGCAGCTACACCATAAGGGGAAGGCAGCTGCACCATAAAGGGGAAGGCAGCTACACCATAAGGGGAAGGCAGCTACACCATAAGGGGAAGGCAGCTACACCATAAGAGGAAGGCAGCTACACCATAAGGGGAAGGCAGCTACACCATAAGGGGAAGGCAGCTACACCATAAGGGGAAGGCAGCTGCACCATAAGGGGAAGGCAGCTACAGGCGTCAGAAAAAGAGAAGGGTCTGGGAGTGGAAGTGACCCCAAGCAACACACCGGAGACACACATAAAGAGCATAACATCAGCAGCATATGCGACGCTGCGTAATATAAGAACATTACTTAATATTCGTTAGACCAATACTGGAATATGCAGCGCTAGCATCGAATCAGAAATTCCATGAAGCATAAAACTTCTAAAGTATAAAACACAATTGAAAAAGTAGAAAGGTTGATCAAGAAGACTGGTGCCAGAGCTAAGAGGGTTGAGATACAAGAAAATGCTAATGGCACTAAATATATAACTAAAGGACAGAAGAAACAGATGTAACATGATCACAACATCCAAGATACTAAAGGGATTAACAGCCCGGGTTCACAAGGACAGCCTCTTCAAAACGAGGGAAAGAAGAATTTGTTGAAGCCACCTCCAGCCGGGGAGCCGGTCGGCCGAGCGGACAGCACGCTGGACTTGTGATCCTGTGGTCCTGGGTTCGATCCTAGGCGTCGGCGAGAAACAATGAGCAGTTTCTTTCACCCTATGCCCCTGTTACCTAGCAGTAAAATAGGTACCTGGTTGTTAGTCAGATGTCACGGGCTGCTTCCTGGGGGTGGAGGCCTGGTCGAGGACCGGGCCGCGGGAACACTAAAGCCCCGAAATCATCTCAAGATAACCTCCATCCTCTACATTTAGACCAGATGCGACAAAAAACGTCAAAACGGTTAGGCTATAACGCAACAAGTGTACAACAGAGCTATAGTGGGCGGGGGACAGGGAGCTAGAGCTCACCTAGACAGTGTTAGGTAAGAGGAGTTAGGTAAGTGGAGGGGGAAACAATGACAGAACCGGGATTAATGTGTCATAAAGGCGGCAGCTGGCAGCTGGGGGCAGGTATCGTGCCACTCAAATCTTCCCTTTATTGCCCAAGCGTGTCTGCTGGGACAACCGTCTGGTCAACGTCGTTCACGCTATCTGTACCAGCTATCCCACCACCACACGCCGGGCGCGCTATCCCGCCACCACACGCCGGGCGCGCTATCCCGCCACCACACGCCGGGCGCGCTATCCCGCTCGCTATCCCTCCACCACCAACATATAACACAGGGTACGGCGATGTTATCACACCCCAATCTGTTATCTGGAGATGAGCGTTGGGTCGGCCGCTGATGTCACTCATCATGTCACGATATCAGGAAGATGTCACTCCCTCCTGTGACAGTGTCAAGAAGATGTCGCTCCCTCCTGTGACAGTGTCAGGAAGATGTCACTCCTCCTGTCACAGTGTCAGGATGATGTCACTCATCTCCTGTGAGTGTGATGGAGTTGCCACTCATCTCCTGTGAGTGTGATGGAGTTGCCACTCATCTCCTGTGAGTGTGATGGAGTTGCCACTCATCTCCTGTGAGTGTGATGGAGTTGCCACTCATCTCCTGTGAGTGTGATGGAGTTGCCACTCATCTCCTGTGAGTGTGATGGAGTTGCTACTCATCTCCTGTGAGTGTGATGGAGTTGCCACTCATCTCCTGTGAGTGTGATGGAGTTGCCACTCATCTCCTGTGAGTGTGATAGAGTTGCCACTCATCTCCTGTGAGTGTGATGGAGTTGCCACTCATCTCCTGTGAGTGTGATGGAGTTGCCACTCATCTCCTGTGAGTGTGATGGAGTTCACTCACTGTGAGTGTGATGGAGTTCACTCATCTCCTGTGAGTGTGATGGAGTTGCCACTCATCTCCTGTGAGTGTGATGGAGTTGCCACTCATCTCCTGTGAGTGTGATGGAGTTGTCACTCATCTCCTGTGAGTGTGATGGAGTTGCCACTCATCTCCTGTGAGTGTGATGGAGTTGCCACTCATCTCCTGTGAGTGTGATGGAGTTGCCACTCATCTCCTGTGAGTGTGATGGAGTTGCCACTCATCTCCTGTGAGTGTGATGGAGTTGCCACTCATCTCCTGTGAGTGTGATGGAGTTGCCACTCAGCTCCTGTGAGTGTGATGGAGTTGACACTCAACTCCTGTGAGTGTGATGGAGTTGCCACTCATCTCCTGTGAGTGTGATGGAGTTGCCACTCATCTCCTGTGAGTGTGATGAGTTGCCACTCATCGCCTGTGAGTGTGATGAGTTGCCACTCAACTCCTGTGAGTGTGATGGAGTTGCCACTCATCTCCTGTGAGTGTGATGAGTTGCCACTCAACTCCTGTGAGTGTGATGGAGTTGCCACTCAACTCCTGTGAGTGTGATGAGTTGCCACTCAACTCCTGTGAGTGTGATGGAGTTGCCACTCATCTCCTGTGAGTGTGATGAGTTGCTACTCATCTCCTGTGAGTGTGATGGAGTTGCCACTCATCTCCTGTGAGTGTGATGAGTTGCTACTCATCTCCTGTGAGTGTGATGGAGTTGCTACTCAGCTCCTGTGAGTGTGATGGAGTTGTCGCTCTGCTCCTGTGAGTGTGATGAGTTGCTACTCAGCTCCTGTGAGTGTGATGAGTTGCTACTCAGCTCCTGTGAGTGTGATGAGTTGCTACTCAGCTCCTGTGAGTGTGATGAGTTGCTACTCAGCTCCTGTGAGTGTGATGAGTTGCTACTCAGCTCCTGTGAGTGTGATGAGTTGCTACTCATCTCCTGTGAGTGTGATGAGTTGCTACTCAGCTCCTGTGAGTGTGATGAGTTGCTACTCAGCTCCTGTGAGTGTGATGAGTTGCTACTCAGCTCCTTCACATCTTAACTAGTTCTGGGTTCAGTCTTTTGCGTGGTCTTGACTAGCTGTGTGTACTCAACTATTTGTACTCACCTATTTGTGCCTGCAGGATTGAGCATTGTCTCTTGGATCCCGCCTTTCTAGCCATCGGTTCTTCAAAGCAATGACTCCTGTCCTACTTCTCCTGTCTTACCTAGTTTTAAAGCTAGGAATAGTGTTTGCTTCCACAACCTGTTCCTTAAGTGCATTCCATTTTCCCACTACTCTCACGCTAAAAGAAAACTTCCTAACATCTCTGTGACTCATCTGAGTTTCCAGCTTCCAACCATGTCTCCTCGTTCTGTTACTATTACGTGTGAACATTTCGTCTATGTCCACTCTGTCAATCCCCCTAAGTATTTTGAATGCTGAAATCATATCTCCTCGCTCCCTCCTTTTTTCAAAGGTCGTCAGGTTCAGTTCCTTCAGTCGCTCTTCATATCCATTCCCATTCAACTCCGGGACAAGCCTCGTCGCAAGTTGTTGAACCTTTTCTTGTTTCCTGATCTGTTTCTTTAGGTGGGGTCTCCATGATGGCGCGGCATACTCTAAGACTGGCCTCACGTAGGCAGTGTAAAGCTCCCTAAATGCCTCCTTACTTAGGTTTCTGAATGATGTTCTAACTTTTGCCAGTGTAGAGTACGCTGCTGTCGTTATCCTATTTATATGTGCCTCAGGAGATAGATTAGGTGTTACGTCCACCCCCAGGTCTCTTTCTTGCGTCGTTACAGGTAGGCTGTTCCCCTTCATTGTGTACTGTCCCTTTGGTCTCCTATCTCCTAGTCCCATTTCCATAACTTTTCATTTGCTCGTGTTGAACTCCAGTAGCCACATCTCTGCAACCTGTTCAGGTCCTCTTGGAGGATCCTGCAATCCTCATCTGTCACAACTCTTCTCATCAACTTTGCGTCATCCGCAAACATTGACATGTATGATTCCACTCCTGTAAACATCATTTACGCAAATAAGAAAGAGGATTGGTCCCAGCACCGATCCTTGAGGTACTCCACTCGTTACTGTTCACCAGTCCGACTTCTCGCCCCTTACCATTACTCTCTGGTTCTTGCCTGTTAGGTAATACTTTATCCACGCTATGGCTTTTCTGCATACTCCCGCCTGCCTCTCAAGTTTGAATACCAGTCTCCTGTGCAGTACTGTGTCAAAGGCTTTTTGGCATTCAAGCAATATGCAGTCTGCCCAGCCTTCTCTGTCCTGCCTTATTCTTGTTTCTTTATCATAAAATTCCAGAAGGTTTGTTAGGCATGATTTCCCTTCTCTGAACCCATCTTGGTGTCTGTTTACATACCTAATGTTCTCTAGGTGTGTTAACCAACCTTAACTTGATTATTCTTTCAGTTAATTTACAGGGAATGATTGTCTGTGATTTTTATTGCATCTCTCTTTTCAGAACTTTCTAAAAATTAATTTTAAAAAATTATTGTAACTTTCTATTGAACACTTCCATTAAATTTATTCTGCATTTTATTATTAAAATATATATAAAACTTTCCATTTAGCACTTTCTACTTGTTTATTTTGTAAAATATGTTTTGATTACAACTCTTTATGTACTTTCACTTAAACTTTATGTGCTTCACTTTCTTTACACATTCGCACTCACCATTTACTACTCAAAACTTTCTCTTCTGAACATATGAACAAAATCATTCTTGATTTTTTATGTTCTTTCTTGGGTTTGTTGAACTTTCCATCTATAAACTTTCTACTCTGGACTTTATATGCCGGACTTCGGACTTGCTATGCTGGACTTTCTGTAATGGACATCCTATGTTAGACTTTTTGTAATGGTACTTTCTATGCTGGACTTTCTGTAATGGGACTTCCTATGCTGGACTTTCTGTAATGGGACTTCCTATGCTGGACTTTCTGTAATGGGACTTCCTATGCTACACTTTCTATAATGGGACTTCCTATGCTGGACTTTCTGTAATGGGACTTCCTATGCTACACTTTCTGTAATGGGACTTCCTATGCTAAACTTTTTGTAATGGGAATTTCTATGCTGGACTTTCTGTAATGGGACTTTCTTTGCTGACTTTCTGTAATGGGACTTTCTATGCTGGACTTTCTATGCTGGACTTTCTGTAATGGGACTCCCTATGCAACACTTTCTGTAATGGGACTTCCTATGCTGGACTTTCTATGTTGGACTTTCTATTCTGGACTTCCTATTACAACTTTCTATTTGACTTTCATCTCCCGTTTTCCTGTTAACAATTTTCCTGTCTGTTTCCTGTCCAAGTTGAGGACAAAGGGAGGGAAAAACAGGGCAACTGCCTCGTGTGTTTGCTTGTCTCTTTCTCTGAATGTTTTTGTTTCAGTGTTTTTGTTAGGAACGCTGCAGCTGGAAATACACACACAAGATATCCAAACATTTTGGGCAATGTTCCCAAGGGACTTGGCTAGTAGCGTTGGACGCAAGAACAAATATAGAACATAAGAACATATGAACATATGAACCACATAACTACTGAAGGACTATTGGTCCATACGAGGCAGCTCCTATTCATCCAAACTCATTCATATGTCTAACCTGCGCTTGAAACAATCAAAGGGCAGCTAAGTCTATTACGTTACGATGTAATTGGTTCCACAAATCGACAACATTGCTATACCGAACCAGTATTTACCCAGGTCTCTCTTATATCTAAACTTATACAATTTTTACCCATTGTTTCGTGTTATGTGTTGATACTTTTAATACCCTTATCATGTCTCCTTGGTTATGGTCATTCATCCAGTTTAACTTGTAAATTTAGTCAGAACTTGTCTCCAGAGAACGTCACATAAGTTGATTATATTTTGTTTTCTCGCTGTGTTACTGGAACAACAACACACGGGGCCATCACTGGAACAACAACAACACACGGGGCCGTCACTGGAACAACAACAACACACGGGGCCGTCGCTGGAACAACAACAACACACGGGGGCCGTCGCTGGAACAACAACAACACACGGGGCCGTCACTGGAACAACAACAACACACGGGGGCCGTCACTGGAACAACAACAACACACGGGGCCGTCACTGGAACAACAACAACACACGGGGGCCGTCACTGGAACAACAACACACGGGGCCGTCACTGGAACAACAACAACACACGGGGGCCGTCACTGGAACAACAACACACGGGGCCGTCACTGGAACAACAACAACACACGGGGCCGTCGCTGGAACAACAACACACGGGGCCGTCGCTGGAACAACAACAACACACGGGGCCGTCGCTGGAACAACAACAACACACGGGGCCGTCACTGGAACAACAACAACACACGGGGCCGTCGGTGCTGGAACAACAACACACGGGGCCGTCACTGGAACAACAACAACACACGGGGCCGTCGCTGGAACAACAACAACACACGGGGGCCGTCGCTGGAACAACAACAACACACGGGGGCCGTCACTGGAACAACAACAACACACGGGGGCCGTCGCTGGAACAACAACACACGGGGCCGTCGCTGGAACAACAACAACACACGGGGCCGTCACTGGAACAACAACAACACACGGGGCCGTCACTGGAACAACAACAACACACGGGGGCCGTCACTGGAACAACAACACACGGGGCCGTCACTGGAACAACAACAACACACGGGGCCGTCACTGGAACAACAACAACACACGGGGGCCGTCACTGGAACAACAACACACGGGGCCGTCACTGGAACAACAACACACGGGGCCGTCACTGGAACAACAACAACACACGGGGGCCGTCGCTGGAACAACAACAACACACGGGGCCGTCACTGGAACAACAACAACACACGGGGGCCGTCGCTGGAACAACAACAACACACGGGGCCGTCACTGGAACAACAACAACACACGGGGGGCGTCGCTGGAACAACAACAACACACGGGGCCGTCACTGGAACAACAACAACAACACACGGGGCCGTCACTGGAACAACAACACACGGGGCCGTCACTGGAACAACAACACACGGGGCCGTCACTGGAACAACAACACACGGGGGCCGTCACTGGAACAACAACACACGGGGCCGTCACTGGAACAACAACACACGGGGGCCGTCACTGGAACAACAACAACACACGGGGCCGTCACTGGAACAACAACAACACACGGGGGCCGTCACTGGAACAACAACAACACACGGGGCCGTCACTGGAACAACACCAACAACACACGGGGCCGTCACTGGAACAACAACAACACACGGGGCCGTCACTGGAACAACAACAACACACGGGGGCCGTCACTGGAACAACAACACACGGGAGCCGTCACTGGAACAACAACAACACACGGGGGCCGTCACTGGAACAACAACACACGGGGCCGTCACTGGAACAACAACACACGGGGGCCGTCACTGGAACAACAACACACGGGGGCCGTCACTGGAACAACAACAACACACGGGGCCGTCACTGGAACAACAACAACACACGGGGGCCGTCACTGGAACAACAACAACACACGGGGCCGTCACTGGAACAACAACAACAACACACGGGGCCGTCACTGGAACAACAACAACACACGGGGCCGTCACTGGAACAACAACAACAACACACGGGGCCGTCACTGGAACAACAACAACACACGGGGGCCGTCACTGGAACAACAACACACGGGGGCCGTCACTGGAACAACAACACACGGGGCCGTCACTGGAACAACAACACACGGGGCCGTCACTGGAACAACAACACACGGGGCCGTCACTGGAACAACAACACACGGGGCCGTCACTGGAACAACAACACACGGGGCCGTCACTGGAACAACAACACACGGGGCCGTCACTGGAACAACAACAACACACGGGGCCGTCACTGGAACAACAACACACGGGGCCGTCACTGGAACAACAACAACAACACACGGGGCCGTCACTGGAACAACAACAACAACACACGGGGCCGTCACTGGAACAACAACACACGGGGCCGTCACTGGAACAACAACACACGGGGCCGTCACTGGAACAACAACAACACACGGGGCCGTCACTGGAACAAAAAAACACGGGGCCGTCCCTGGAACAACAACACACGGGGCCGTCACTGGAACAACAACAACACACGGGGGCCGTCACTGGAACAACAACAACACACGGGGGCCGTCACTGGAACAACAACAACACACGGGGCCGTCACTGGAAGGACAACAACACACGGGGGCCGTCACTGGAACAACAACAACACACGGGGCCGTCACTGGAAGAACAACAACACACGGGGGCCGTCACTGGAACAACAACAACACACGGGGCCGTCACTGGAACAACAACAACACACGGGGGCCGTCACTGGAACAACAACAACACACGGGGGCCGTCACTGGAACAACAACACACGGGGCCGTCACTGGAACAACAACAACACACACGGGCCGTCACTGGAACAACAACAACACACGGGGCCGTCACTGGAACAACAACAACACACGGGGCCGTCATTGGAACAACAACACACGGGGCCGTCACTGGAACAACAACAACACACGGGGCCGTCACTGGAACAACAACAACACACGGGGGCCGTCGCTGGAACAACAACACACGGGGCCGACACTGCAAAAACAACACACGGGGCCGTCACTGGAACAACAACACACGGGGCCGTCACTGGAACAACAACAACACACGGGGCCGTCACTGGAACAACAACACACGGGGCCGTCACTGGAACAACAACACACGGGGCCGTCACTGGAACAACAACACACGGGGGCCGTCACTGGAACAACAACACACGGGGCCGTCACTGGAACAACAACACACGGGGCCGTCACTGGAACAACAACACACGGGGCCGTCACTGGAACAACAACACACGGGGGCCGTCACTGGAACAACAACACACGGGGCCGTCACTGGAACAACAACACACGGGGCCGTCACTGGAACAACAACACACGGGGGAAGTCACTGGGACAACAACACACGGGGCCGTCACTGGAACAACAAAACACGGGGCCGTCACTGGAACAACAACAACACACGGGGCCGTCACTGGAACAACAACACACGGGGCCGTCACTGGAACAACACACGGGGCCGTCACTGGAACAACAACAACACACGGGGGCCGTCACTGGAACAACAACAACACACGGGGGCCGTCAATGGAACAACAACAACACACGGGGCCGTCACTGGAACAACAACAACAACACACGGGGGCCGTCACTGGAACAACAACAACACACGGGGCCGTCACTGGAACAACAACAACACACGGTTGCCGTCACTGGAACAACAACAACACACGGGGCCGTCACTGGAACAACAACAACACACGGGGGCCGTCACTGGAACAACAACAACACACGGGGGCCGTCACTGGAACAACAACACACGGGGGCCGTCACTGGAACAACAACAACAACACACGGGGCCGTCACTGGAACAACAACAACACACGGGGCCGTCACTGGAACAACAACAACACACGGGGCCGTCACTGGAACAACAGCACACGGGGGCCGTCACTGGAACAACAACAACACACGGGGCCGTCACTGGAACAACAACAACACACGGGGCCGTCGCTGGAACAACAACACACGGGGCCGTCGCTGGAACAACAACACACGGGGCCGTCACTGGAACAACAACACACGGGGGCCGTCACTGGAACAACAACAACACACGGGGCCGTCACTGGAACAACAACACACGGGGCCGTCACTGGAACAACAACACACGGGGCCGTCACTGGAACAACAACACACGGGGCCGTCACTGGAACAACAACACACGGGGCCGTCACTGGAACAACAACACACGGGGGCCGTCACTGGGACAACAACACACGGGGGCCGTCACTGGAACAACAACACACGGGGGCCGTCACTGGAACAACAACACACGGGGCCGTCACTGGAACAACAACACACGGGGCCGTCACTGGAACAACAACACACGGGGCCGTCACTGGAACAACAACACACGGGGGCCGTCACTGGAACAACAACACACGGGGCCGTCACTGGAGTGTAGTGAAGGGCGCTTGTAACCCGAAGCTGGAGATAGGAGGGGGTGTAGGGGGTGTTGTGGGGGTGTTGTGGGGTGTTTTGGGGTTGTGGGGGTGTTGTGGGGGTGTTGGAGGGGTGTTGGAGGTGTTGTGGTGTTGATGTGGTGTTGTGGGATGTACAGGGTGTTGTGGGGTGTAGGGGGGTGTGGTTGGGTGTAGGGGGTGTTGTGGGGGTGTAGGGTGTGATGTTGTGGGGGTGTTGGAGGTGTTGTACAGTTGTTGTTCTGTTGTGGGATGTACAGGGTGTGTTGTGGGTGTGTTGAGTGGGGGTGTTGTGAGGGTGTATAGACAGAGGGTATGGGTTGGGGGGGGGGGGTGTAAGGGTGGGAGGTAATGTGTGGAGTACACCTGTTGGCACAGGGTGTAGATGTCACTGGTGTTCCTGCACCGGGGGCTCCACACCTGAGAGTTCCACACCTGGGAGTTCCACACCTGAGAGTTCCACACCTGAGAGTTCCACACCAGAGAGTTCCACACCTGAGAGTTCCACACCTGAGAGTTCCACACCAGAGAGTTCCACACCAGAGAGTTCCACACCTGAGAGTTCCACACCTGAGAGTTCAACACCTGGGAGTTCAACACCTGAGAGTTCCACACCTGAGTGTTCCACACCAGAGAGTTCCACACCTGGGAGTTCCACACCTGTGAGTTCCACACCAGAGAGTTCCACACCAGAGAGTTCCACACCTGGGAGTTCCACACCTGAGAGTTCCACACCTGAGAGTTCCACACCTGAGAGTTCCACACCTGAGAGTTCCACACCTGAGAGTTCCACACCTGGGAGTTCCACACCTGAGAGTTCCACACCTGGGAGTTCCACACCTGAGAGTTCCACACCTGAGAGTTCCACACCTGAGAGTTCCACACCTGAGAGTTCCACAGCCCCAGCGGGGTACGGTACCCCCATTGGCAGGTACCCATTAGCACCCCCATTAGCGGTACGGTACTGTAGACTTTGAGGACGTCAGATTAGACTTTTAATCCTCTTTGTCAAATCTTCCTAATCAGATTTAAGACTTGTAAACCAGCGAATCCATAATCTTAATGACAGGAGGATTAAAACTTGTAAATCCCTTTCATAATGCTTCTTTGGTAAGTTCGAGCTTGTGTAAGGGTGTTGTTAGCTTAGGGAGTTGATAACTTATTTAAATATGGCATATTGGTGGTGTTATGGTGGGGGGGGCACTTAATGATAGCATGAAAATGACAGAGTGTGATAGCATGAAGGTGACTGAGTGTGATAGCATGAAGGTGACTGAGTGTGATAGCATGAAGGTGACTGAGTGTGATAGCATGAAGGTGACTGTGATAGCATGAAGGTGACTGAGTGTGATACCATGAAGGTGACTGAGTGTGATAGCATGAAGGTGACTGTGATAGCATGAAGGTGACCGAGTGTGATAGCATGAAAGTGACTGAGTGTGATAGCATGAAGGTGACTGAGTGTGATAGCATGAAGATGACTGTGATATCATGAAGGTGACTGTGATATCATGAATGTGACTGTGATAGCATGAATGTGACTGAGTGTGATAGCATGAAAGTGACCGAGTGTGATAGCATGAAGATGACCGAGTGTGATAGCATGAAGATGACTGACTGTGATAGCATGAAGGTGACTGAGTGTGATAGCATGAAGGTGACTGAGTGTGATAGCATTAAAGTGACTGAGTGTGATAGCATGAAACTGACATAGAAGATGACTGAGTGTGATAGCATGAAGGTGACCGAGTGTGATAGCATGAAGGTGACTGAGTGTGATAGCATGAAAGTGACTGAGTGTGATAGCATGAAAGTGACTGAGTGTGATAGCATGAAGGTGACTGAGTGTGATAGCATGAAGGTGACCGAGTGTGATAGCATGAAAGTGACTGAGTGTGATAGCATTAAAGTGACTGAGTGTGATAGCATGAAAATGACTGAGTGTGATAGCATGAAAGTGACTGAGTGTGATAGCATGAAAGTGACCGAGTGTGATAGCATGAAAGTAACCGAGTGTGATAGCATGAAAGTAACCGAGTGTGATAGCATGAAAGTGACCGAGTGTAATAGCATGAAAGTGACCGAGTGTGATAGCATGAAAGTGACCGAGTGTGATAGCATGAAAGTGACCGAGTGTGATAGCATGAAAGTGACCGAGTGTGATAGCATGAAAGTGACCGAGTGTGATAGCATGAAAGTGACCGAGTGTGATAGCATGAAAGTGACCGAGTGTGATAGCATGAAAGTGACCGAGTGTGATAGCATGAAAGTGACTGAGTGTAAAGGTAAAAATTTTAAATTCGGAAATATTTTGAGCGATAAATCTTAGCCCATCTGAGTATAAGAGAAATTGTTCTTTTTCCCTAGTCGCTCGAACGATTTCCCCCACCATTCTCGTCTTTCTCCCCCACCACCTTCCTCTCTCTCCCCCACCACCTTCCCCTCTCTCCCCCACCACCTTCCCCTCTCTCTCTCCCCCACCACCTTCCCCTCTCTCTCTCCCCCACCACCTTCCCTCTCTCCCCCACCACCTCCCCCTCTCTCTCCCCCACCACCTTCCCCTCTCTCTCCCCCACCACCTTCCCCTCTCTCTCTCCCCCCCCACCCTTCCCCTCTCTCCCCCACCACCTCCCCCTCTCTCTCCCCCACCACCTTCCTTTCTCTCCCCCACCACCTTCCCCTCTCTCTCCCCCACCACCTCCCCCTCTCTCTCCCCCACCACCTTCCTTTCTCTCCCCCACCACCTTCCCCTCTCTCTCCCCCACCACCTTCCCCTCTCTCTCTCCCCCACCACCTTCCCCTCTCTCCCGCACCACCTTCCCTACTCTCTTCCACCACCTTCCCCTCTCTCTCCCCCACCACCTTCCTTTCTCTCCCCCACCACCTTCCCCTCTCTCTCTCCCCCACCACCTCCCTCTCTCTCCCCCACCACCTTCCCCTCTCTCTCTCCCCCACCACCTTCCCCTCTCTCCCCCCACCACCCCCCCTCTCTCTCCCCCACCACCTTCCTTCCTCTCCCCCACCACCTTCCCCTCTCTCTCCCCCACCACCTTCCCCTCTCTCTCTCCCCCACCACCTTCCCCTCTCTCCCCCACCACCTTCCCCTCTCTCTCCCACCACCTTCCCTCTCTCTCCCCCACCACCTTCCTTTCTCTCCCCCACCACCTTCCCCTCTCTCTCCCCCACCACCTTCCCCTCTCTCTCTCCCCCACCACCTTCCCCTCTCTCCCCCACCACCTTCCCTACTCTCTTCCACCACCTTCCCCTCTCTCTCCCCCACCACCTTCCTTTCTCTCCCCCACCACCTTCCCCCTCTCTCTCTCCCCCACCACCTTCCCCTCTCTCCCCCACCACCTTCCCCTCTCTCTCCCACCACCTTCCCCTCTCTCTCCCCCACCACCTTCCTTTCTCTCCCCCACCACCTTCCCCTCTCTCTCTCCCCCACCACCTCCCCCTCTCTCCCCCACCACCTTCCCCTCTCTCCCCCACCACCTTCCCCTCTCTCTCCCACCACCTTCCCCTCTCTCTCTCCCCCACCACCTTCCTTTCTCTCCCCCACCACCTTCCCCTCTCTCTCCCCCACCACCTTCCCCTCTCTCTCCCCCACCACCTTCCTTTCTCTCCCCCACCACCTTCCCCTCTCTCTCTCCCCCACCACCTTCCCCTCTCTCCCCCACCACCTTCCCCTCTCTCTCCCACCACCTTCCCCTCTCTCTCCCCCACCACCTTCCTTTCTCTCCCCCACCACCTTCCCCTCTCTCCCCCACCACCTCCCCCTCTCTCCCCCACCACCTCCCCCTCTCTCCCCCACCACCTCCCCCTCTCTCCCCCACCATACACTACAAGCAGAACAATGCACCTTGCCAGGTGTTCTCCACCTGTAGTTACCATTCATAACCACCTGTTCTAACTGCCAGTAATTAGTGTCAGGTAAGGTGCGATTCTTAGGCGTCCGCTCTCCAGTCAAAGTGAAATTCCCACCAGTTCCTCCATCTATCATCATTCTATTATGCAGGAAGAGCCGCACGTCTATGGGTCATCCAATAATGTTAGCAGACGTCTAGATGTTACCACTGCTAGGCTTTGGCTCGGCTACAAGTACCTCTGGCAGTTTGTAACATCTGCTGATGTAGACTTGACAAAATGTAAACTCTGTCAGCAGAACTATTCGCATACTTTGCGGCATTATATAATGGAATGTGAAAAAATCGCGGAATTTAGAGATAACACCATCAATAGTGTCCAAGAAATGTGTAAGTTCTTCATTCATAATGATGTGCTGCACATGACTGTAAAGCTGCCGCCCAGTTGGGTGGGTGTGGAGCACATGACTGTAAAGCTGCCGCCCAGTTGGGTGGGTGTGGAGCACATGACTGTAAAGCTGCCGCCCAGTTGGGTGGGTGTGGAGC
This sequence comes from Procambarus clarkii, assembly GCF_020424385.1. Classification (NCBI taxonomy): domain Eukaryota; kingdom Metazoa; phylum Arthropoda; class Malacostraca; order Decapoda; family Cambaridae; genus Procambarus; species Procambarus clarkii. Next base: position 1,365,431 of record NC_059605.1, on the reverse strand, counting down.
ACATGACTGTAAAGCTGCCGCCCAGTTGGGTGGGTGTGGAGCACATGACTGTAAAGCTGCCGCCCAATTGGGTGGGTGTGGAGCACATGACTGTAAAGCTGCCGCCCAGTTGGGTGGGTGTGGAGCACATGACTGTAAAGCTGCCGCCCAGTTGGGTGGGTGTGGAGCACATGACTGTAAAGCTGCCGCCCAGTTGGGTGGGTGTGGAGCACATGACTGTAAAGCTGCCGCCCAGTTGGGTGGGTGTGGAGCACATGACTGTAAAGCTGCCGCCCAGTTGGGTGGGTGTGGAGCAAGACTAGTAACTGTGTGACTCACCATACATGTAAAGTACCTTGTATAGTGACTGTTGTGAACGTCTTGTTCATCACTTGCGACACAAAATATTATTGATGTGTGTATTTGTGTGGGTGATTAAATATGTATGTGAATGTATATATGTATACTTATGTATATGTACATGTATGCATGAGAATGTGTACATGTATATATAACATTAATAATTTTGTAACTAGCGTCAAAAGATTGTTATTGGCTTAGCTAAACGAACTAGAGGGTTTAGTTCCTGAACCAATTATGTGCCTCTGTAATCCTTTACACCACCGCCCACGGGATGGGTATGGGGTGCATAATAAAGAAAGAAATTAAATTCTCTCCACGAACGAAGGTGTTATCAGGTCAACATCTTTGTTATCATCCAGGATAACAATAATGTTATCTCTGATGGTTAACTTCTTAGTGCCCATCAGAACGTATTAATGTTCTTGAGAACTGATTAGTGTTCTTTTGAAGTTATCAGTGTTCTTGATAACATACTAACGTCCTTAATATTTTATGAATGTTCTTAATATCCCATAAGTGTTCTTCGTAAAGAAGATTTTAATGTCTTCAAATGCCCGACAGTTTAGTTAATTTCTAATTTCTGAACAGTAAACCCCTGACATATTGATGCATTCGGTCACTTAGGAGCCGTGGTGTAGTGAAATGTGGGTGTGTGTATCCGTAGAGTTGTGCCGCGTGGCGAATTTGTTGAAATTAATTTTCAAGTTTTCCGGCGATGGTGAGTGATTCCTTAATATGATGATGGTGTAGTGTAGTTGTATTGAACTCTATAAACAGCTTCGTCAGAAATTGTGAGGACTATTACTCATGTTTGTTCACTGTTTTGTTAAAGTGATAGAGAAGGAAGGAAAATATATATATATATATATATATATATATATATATATATATATATATATATATATATATATATATATATATATATATATATATATATATATATATATAACAGAAAACTCACACCCCAGAAGTGACTCGAACCCATCCGAGTGACTTTACCATCCGGGTGCCGGTGGGGGGGTGGTTCAAATAGCTTCGGCTATCACCTCCTTATGTTCGGTCATGATGGTCAAGTGGATTAAGGCGTCCTGTACATACCAGTTGCGTTGCTCCTGGCAGTATGGGTTCGAGTCACTTCTGGGGTGTGAGTTTTAGGTTGCATATAGTCCTGGGGACAATTCTGGCTTGTTCGCATATATATATATATATATATATATATATATATATATATATATATATATATATATATATATATATATATATATATATATATATATATATATATAAAATCATTGTAATCTCTTCAAAATAAACCAAGTCCCCATTTTCTGCTGCTATTGGGCCGATACGCTGAGAGACAAACAATTCTATTTTTTTATAGAATAAAACCGAAAATTCTCTTAAGTCTTCCATGTTGTTTTTCATTACAATATATGATTAGAAATTATGTTTGCCAAATCCGATTGCATTTCTTTGTTCTCTGTAATTACATATAGATTCTGTAACTCCTGAATTATTGTATAATGTAATATTTACGTCATTAGGCAACATTTTATGTTAGTTGTCAATATTTTGGTTTGCTGGATAATTTTGCTCGCTTGTACTCACGTGTTGATAGTTCCTGATAATTCCCGTATGATAGTTCGTGACACATTTTCACAAAATTTGCCCTTTAAAATTCTTGAAAGTTCTCACTTATACCATTTGTAATATTTATTTTGACACTAACTGTGACTTGACGATAATCAGTTGAACTGAATTGTTCTGCAATGTTTAAGTTAATTACTGTTCATTAGCAGCTGTAATTGTTTTCAGAACATTTGCTTCCCATGTAGGATCATCTATCACTTGGTATATTGTTCTCTACAACATATTACTCTATAAACATTGTCCAGGGCTTGTTGAGAGAGTAACTTGTCCCATTCTAGTGTTGGTAGATTAATAATGACATATTAAGTAATTTCGTTTTCATAATGCATATCTACAAAATGATTAGAGTTTTCTTTTAACTAATACGATTAGTTAAGCTCTGGACAAGCTCTCTGGGTATTTTTGCCCTACATAGTGTAGCATGTCTTGTTCCAGCCATACCCAGTGTAGCATGTGTTGTTCCAGCCATACCCAGTGTAGCATGTGTTGTTCCAGCCATACCCAGTGTAGCATATATTGTTCCAGCCATACCCAGTGTAGCATGTGTTGTTCCAGCCATACCCAGTGTAGCATATGTTGTTCCAGCCATACCCAGTGTAGCATGTGTTGTTCCAGCCATACCCAGTGTAGCATATGTTGTTCCAGCCATACCCAGTGTAGCATGTGTTGTTCCAGCCATACCCAGTGTAGCATATGTTGTTCCAGCCATACCCAGTGTAGCATGTGTTGTTCCAGCCATACCCAGTGTAGCATATGTTGTTCCAGACATACCCAGTGTAGCATGTGTTGTTCCAGCCATACCCAGTGTAGCATATGTTGTTCCAGCCATACCCAGTGTAGCATATATTGTTCCAGCCATACCCAGTGTAGCATGTGTTGTTCCAGCCATACCCAGTGTAGCATATGTTGTTCCAGACATACCCAGTGTAGCATGTGTTGTTCCAGCCATACCCAGTGTAGCATGTGTTGTTCCAGACATACCCAGTGTAGCATATGTTGTTCCAGCCATACCCAGTGTAGCATATGTTGTTCCAGCCATACCCAGTGTAGCATATGTTGTTCCAGACATACCCAGTGTAGCATGTGTTGTTCCAGCCATACCCAGTGTAGCATGTGTTGTTCCAGACATACCCAGTGTAGCATATGTTGTTCCAGCCATACCCAGTGTAGCATATGTTGTTCCAGACATACCCAGTGTAGCATGTGTTGTTCCAGCCATACCCAGTGTAGCATATGTTGTTCCAGCCATACCCAGTGTAGCATGTGTTGTTCCAGCCATACCCAGTTCACCCAGATCATTGGTGTTCCAGACTAATATCGAAAATGCACTTTTCTATATTATTAAAGAGACTACAAATGTTGTTTCCATGTTCGCTGTGACTTTTCATTACAAGTTAACTCCAGTTTACCTGGAATTACTGACAGGTAATCATCGAGGACGCTGAAGCTGTTCAATATATGATTAGCTAAAGTTTAAATGCAATATGGTCTCTCCAGTTGATGAATTTGTTAACTTTTGCTTGGGATAAATATTGGCATCTTTTGGAACATATCTTGTTTTATTTGGAATATATCTTGCTTTACTTGGAATATATCTTGCTTTACTTGGTATATATCTTGCTTTACTTGGAATATATCTTGCTTTACTTGGTATATATCTTGCTTTATTTGGAATATATCTTGCTTTACTTGGAATATATCTTGCTTTACTTGGAATATGTCTTGCTTTACTTGGAATATATCTTGCTTTACTTGGTATATATCTTGCTTTATTTGGAATATATCTTGCTTTACTTGAAATATATCTTGCTTTACTTGGGATATATCTTGCTTTACTTGGAATATATCTTGCTTTACTTGGAATATATCTTGCTTTACTTGGGATATATCTTGCTTTACTTGGGATATATCTTGCTTTACTTGGAATATATCTTGCTTTACTTGGAATATATCTTGCTTTACTTGGAATATATCTTGCTTTACTTGGAATATATCTTGCTTTACTTGGAATATATCTTGCTTTACTTGGAATATATCTTGCTTTACTTGGAATATATCTTGCTTTACTTGGGATATATCTTGCTTTACTTGGGATATATCTTGCTTTACTTGGAATATATCTTGCTTTACTTGGAATATATCTTGCTTTACTTGGAATATATCTTGCTTTACTTGGAATATATCTTGCTTTGTTTGGCAAGTAAGAGTCTCAACTATATGCTCTTTTATTAACTTATTTGGGAAAGGCTTCTGATTCTCGCTCTGTTTGGCTCCTGTTGTTGCTGTTACCTCTTCCTCTGTTTCGCTCCTGTTGTCTCAGTGTTTGTTCTCTTTGTCCCAATGTTTTTTTTATGTTTTAATGTTTTCTGAGGTACGCCACTAGACGAGTCCCGGAACTAACAGGTAGGAGCTACGAGGAAAGGTTACGGAGCTGAACCTCACGTACCTGCAAGAAAGAAGAGTAAAAGGAGACATGATAACCACCTACAAAATTCTCAGAGGAATTGACAGGGTGGACAAAGATAAACTATTTAGTACGGGTGGGACACGAACAAGGGGACACAGGTGGAGACTGAGTACAAAAATGAGCCACAAAGACATTAGAAAGAACTCTTTCTGTGTCAGAGTTGTTAACAGGTGGAATGCATTAGGCAGTAATGTGGTGGAGGCTGACTCCATACACAGTTTCAAATGTAGATATGATAGAGCCCAGTAGGCTCAGGAACCTGTACACCTGTTGATTGACGGTTGAGACTCGGGACCAAAGAGCCAAATTTGAACCCTCGCAATCACAACTAGGTGAGATCACCGAAGATACAAAGTATATATGTGGAATGTTGCTTGCAACACTTGCAGACGTGTAGCATGATGCTTGCAACCTCTGAAGGAGTCACACATGCGAGTACACAAACCACAATTCTTGTTTGTGTTGTGAAGTGGCCAAGTCCCCGAGGTCATCAGCACCACACTACAGTGCAACACTGCACGGTGGGGAACACAGTGACCACCACACTACAGTGCAACACTGCACGGTGGGGAACACAGTGACCACCACACTACAGTGCAACACTGCACGGTGGGGATCACAGTGACCACCACACTACAGTGCAACACTGCACGGTGGGGAACACAGTGACTGCCAAGCCCCCGGGGTCATCAGCACCACACTACAGTGCAACACTGCACGGTGGGGAACACAGTGACTGCCAAGCCCCCGGGGTCATCAGCACCACACTACAGTGCAGACGACTGCTGACTCCTGTTAGCAGGCTGAGAGCTTTCCCTTCCCATAGCTCATGGTAAGCCTTACCCTACTAGTTTTACACAGGAGGGTACAGGAGCAGACGACTGCTGACTCCTGTTAGCTGGCTGAGAGCTTTCCCTTCCCATAGCTCATGGTAAGCCTTACCCTACTAGTTTTACACACAGGTGGGTACAGGAGCAGACGACTGCTGACTCCTGTTAGCTGGCTGAGAGCTTTCCCTTCCCATAGCTCATGGTAAGCCTTACCCTACTAGTTTTACACACAGGAGGGTACAGGAGCAGACGACTGCTGACTCCTGTTAGCAGGCTGAGAGCTTTCCCTTCCCATAGCTCATGGTAAGCCTTACCCTACTAGTTTTACACACAGGTGGGTACAGGAGCAGACGACTGCTGACTCCTGTTAGCAGGCTGAGAGCTTTCCCTTCCCATAGCTCATGGTAAGCCTTACCCTACTAGTTTTACACACAGGTGGGTACAGGAGCAGACGACTGCTGACTCCTGTTAGCAGGCTGAGAGCTTTCCCTTCCCATAGCTCATGGTAAGCCTTACCCTACTAGTTTTACACACAGGTGGGTACAGGAGCAGACGACTGCTGACTCCTGTTAGCAGGCTGAGAGCTTTCCCTTCCCATAGCTCATGGTAAGCCTTACCCTACTAGTTTTACACACAGGTGGGTACAGGAGCAGACGACTGCTGACTCCTGTTAGCAGGCTGAGAGCTTTCCCTTCCCATAGCTCATGGTAAGCCTTACCCTACTAGTTTTACACACAGGTGGGTACAGGAGCAGACGACTGCTGACTCCTGTTAGCAGGCTGAGAGCTTTCCCTTCCCATAGCTCATGGTAAGCCTTACCCTACTAGTTTTACACACAGGTGGGTACAGGAGCAGACGACTGCTGACTCCTGTTAGCAGGCTGAGAGCTTTCCCTTCCCATAGCTCATGGTAAGCCTTACCCTACTAGTTTTACACACAGGTGGGTACAGGAGCAGACGACTGCTGACTCCTGTTAGCAGGCTGAGAGCTTTCCCTTCCCATAGCTCATGGTAAGCCTTACCCTACTAGTTTTACACACAGGTGGGTACAGGAGCAGACGACTGCTGACTCCTGTTAGCAGGCTGAGAGCTTTCCCTTCCCATAGCTCATGGTAAGCCTTACCCTACTAGTTTTACACACAGGTGGGTACAGGAGCAGACGACTGCTGACTCCTGTTAGCAGGCTGAGAGCTTTCCCTTCCCATAGCTCATGGTAAGCCTTACCCTACTAGTTTTACACACAGGTGGGTACAGGAGCAGACGACTGCTGACTCCTGTTAGCAGGCTGAGAGCTTTCCCTTCCCATAGCTCATGGTAAGCCTTACCCTACTAGTTTTACACACAGGTGGGTACAGGAGCAGACGACTGCTGACTCCTGTTAGCTGGCTGAGAGCTTTCCCTTCCCATAGCTCATGGTAAGCCTTACCCTACTAGTTTTACACACAGGTGGGTACAGGAGCAGACGACTGCTGACTCCTGTTAGCTGGCTGAGAGCTTTCCCTTCCCATAGCTCATGGTAAGCCTTACCCTACTAGTTTTACACACAGGTGGGTACAGGAGCAGACGACTGCTGACTCCTGTTAGCTGGCTGAGAGCTTTCCCTTCCCATAGCTCATGGTAAGCCTTACCCTACTAGTTTTACACACAGGTGGGTACAGGAGCAGACGACTGCTGACTCCTGTTAGCAGGCTGAGAGCTTTCCCTTCCCATAGCTCATGGTAAGCCTTACCCTACTAGTTTTACACACAGGTGGGTACAGGAGCAGACGACTGCTGACTCCTGTTAGCAGGCTGAGAGCTTTCCCTTCCCATAGCTCATGGTAAGCCTTACCCTACTAGTTTTACACACAGGTGGGTACAGGAGCAGACGACTGCTGACTCCTGTTAGCTGGCTGAGAGCTTTCCCTTCCCATAGCTCATGGTAAGCCTTACCCTACTAGTTTTACACACAGGTGGGTACAGGAGCAGACGACTGCTGACTCCTGTTAGCTGGCTGAGAGCTTTCCCTTCCCATAGCTCATGGTAAGCCTTACCCTACTAGTTTTACACACAGGTGGGTACAGGAGCAGACGACTGCTGACTCCTGTTAGCTGGCTGAGAGCTTTCCCTTCCCATAGCTCATGGTAAGCCTTACCCTACTAGTTTTACACACAGGTGGGTACAGGAGCAGACGACTGCTGACTCCTGTTAGCAGGCTGAGAGCTTTCCCTTCCCATAGCTCATGGTAAGCCTTACCCTACTAGTTTTACACACAGGTGGGTACAGGAGCAGACGACTGCTGACTCCTGTTAGCAGGCTGAGAGCTTTCCCTTCCCATAGCTCATGGTAAGCCTTACCCTACTAGTTTTACACACAGGTGGGTACAGGAGCAGACGACTGCTGACTCCTGTTAGCTGGCTGAGAGCTTTCCCTTCCCATAGCTCATGGTAAGCCTTACCCTACTAGTTTTACACACAGGTGGGTACAGGAGCAGACGACTGCTGACTCCTGTTAGCAGGCTGAGAGCTTTCCCTTCCCATAGCTCATGGTAAGCCTTACCCTACTAGTTTTACACACAGGTGGGTACAGGAGCAGACGACTGCTGACTCCTGTTAGCAGGCTGAGAGCTTTCCCTTCCCATAGCTCATGGTAAGCCTTACCCTACTAGTTTTACACACAGGTGGGTACAGGAGCAGACGACTGCTGACTCCTGTTAGCTGGCTGAGAGCTTTCCCTTCCCATAGCTCATGGTAAGCCTTACCCTACTAGTTTTACACACAGGTGGGTACAGGAGCAGACGACTGCTGACTCCTGTTAGCAGGCTGAGAGCTTTCCCTTCCCATAGCTCATGGTAAGCCTTACCCTACTAGTTTTACACACAGGTGGGTACAGGAGCAGACGACTGCTGACTCCTGTTAGCTGGCTGAGAGCTTTCCCTTCCCATAGCTCATGGTAAGCCTTACCCTACTAGTTTTACACACAGGTGGGTACAGGAGCAGACGACTGCTGACTCCTGTTAGCTGGCTGAGAGCTTTCCCTTCCCATAGCTCATGGTAAGCCTTACCCTACTAGTTTTACACACAGGTGGGTACAGGAGCAGACGACTGCTGACTCCTGTTAGCTGGCTGAGAGCTTTCCCTTCCCATAGCTCATGGTAAGCCTTACCCTACTAGTTTTACACACAGGTGGGTACAGGAGCAGACGACTGCTGACTCCTGTTAGCAGGCTGAGAGCTTTCCCTTCCCATAGCTCATGGTAAGCCTTACCCTACTAGTTTTACACACAGGTGGGTACAGGAGCAGACGACTGCTGACTCCTGTTAGCAGGCTGAGAGCTTTCCCTTCCCATAGCTCATGGTAAGCCTTACCCTACTAGTTTTACACACAGGTGGGTACAGGAGCAGACGACTGCTGACTCCTGTTAGCTGGCTGAGAGCTTTCCCTTCCCATAGCTCATGGTAAGCCTTACCCTACTAGTTTTACACACAGGTGGGTACAGGAGCAGACGACTGCTGACTCCTGTTAGCAGGCTGAGAGCTTTCCCTTCCCATAGCTCATGGTAAGCCTTACCCTACTAGTTTTACACACAGGTGGGTACAGGAGCAGACGACTGCTGACTCCTGTTAGCTGGCTGAGAGCTTTCCCTTCCCATAGCTCATGGTAAGCCTTACCCTACTAGTTTTACACACAGGTGGGTACAGGAGCAGACGACTGCTGACTCCTGTTAGCTGGCTGAGAGCTTTCCCTTCCCATAGCTCATGGTAAGCCTTACCCTACTAGTTTTACACACAGGTGGGTACAGGAGCAGACGACTGCTGACTCCTGTTAGCTGGCTGAGAGCTTTCCCTTCCCATAGCTCATGGTAAGCCTTACCCTACTAGTTTTACACACAGGTGGGTACAGGAGCAGACGACTGCTGACTCCTGTTAGCAGGCTGAGAGCTTTCCCTTCCCATAGCTCATGGTAAGCCTTACCCTACTAGTTTTACACACAGGTGGGTACAGGAGCAGACGACTGCTGACTCCTGTTAGCAGGCTGAGAGCTTTCCCTTCCCATAGCTCATGGTAAGCCTTACCCTACTAGTTTTACACACAGGTGGGTACAGGAGCAGACGACTGCTGACTCCTGTTAGCAGGCTGAGAGCTTTCCCTTCCCATAGCTCATGGTAAGCCTTACCCTACTAGTTTTACACACAGGTGGGTACAGGAGCAGACGACTGCTGACTCCTGTTAGCAGGCTGAGAGCTTTCCCTTCCCATAGCTCATGGTAAGCCTTACCCTACTAGTTTTACACACAGGTGGGTACAGGAGCAGACGACTGCTGACTCCTGTTAGCAGGCTGAGAGCTTTCCCTTCCCATAGCTCATGGTAAGCCTTACCCTACTAGTTTTACACACAGGTGGGTACAGGAGCAGACGACTGCTGACTCCTGTTAGCTGGCTGAGAGCTTTCCCTTCCCATAGCTCATGGTAAGCCTTACCCTACTAGTTTTACACACAGGTGGGTACAGGAGCAGACGACTGCTGACTCCTGTTAGCAGGCTGAGAGCTTTCCCTTCCCATAGCTCATGGTAAGCCTTACCCTACTAGTTTTACACACAGGTGGGTACAGGAGCAGACGACTGCTGACTCCTGTTAGCAGGCTGAGAGCTTTCCCTTCCCATAGCTCATGGTAAGCCTTACCCTACTAGTTTTACACACAGGTGGGTACAGGAGCAGACGACTGCTGACTCCTGTTAGCAGGCTGAGAGCTTTCCCTTCCCATAGCTCATGGTAAGCCTTACCCTACTAGTTTTACACACAGGTGGGTACAGGAGCAGACGACTGCTGACTCCTGTTAGCAGGCTGAGAGCTTTCCCTTCCCATAGCTCATGGTAAGCCTTACCCTACTAGTTTTACACACAGGTGGGTACAGGAGCAGACGACTGCTGACTCCTGTTAGCAGGCTGAGAGCTTTCCCTTCCCATAGCTCATGGTAAGCCTTACCCTACTAGTTTTACACACAGGTGGGTACAGGAGCAGACGACTGCTGACTCCTGTTAGCTGGCTGAGAGCTTTCCCTTCCCATAGCTCATGGTAAGCCTTACCCTACTAGTTTTACACACAGGTGGGTACAGGAGCAGACGACTGCTGACTCCTGTTAGCAGGCTGAGAGCTTTCCCTTCCCATAGCTCATGGTAAGCCTTACCCTACTAGTTTTACACACAGGTGGGTACAGGAGCAGACGACTGCTGACTCCTGTTAGCTGGCTGAGAGCTTTCCCTTCCCATAGCTCATGGTAAGCCTTACCCTACTAGTTTTACACACAGGTGGGTACAGGAGCAGACGACTGCTGACTCCTGTTAGCAGGCTGAGAGCTTTCCCTTCCCATAGCTCATGGTAAGCCTTACCCTACTAGTTTTACACACAGGTGGGTACAGGAGCAGACGACTGCTGACTCCTGTTAGCTGGCTGAGAGCTTTCCCTTCCCATAGCTCATGGTAAGCCTTACCCTACTAGTTTTACACACAGGTGGGTACAGGAGCAGACGACTGCTGACTCCTGTTAGCTGGCTGAGAGCTTTCCCTTCCCATAGCTCATGGTAAGCCTTACCCTACTAGTTTTACACACAGGTGGGTACAGGAGCAGACGACTGCTGACTCCTGTTAGCTGGCTGAGAGCTTTCCCTTCCCATAGCTCATGGTAAGCCTTACCCTACTAGTTTTACACACAGGTGGGTACAGGAGCAGACGACTGCTGACTCCTGTTAGCTGGCTGAGAGCTTTCCCTTCCCATAGCTCATGGTAAGCCTTACCCTACTAGTTTTACACACAGGTGGGTACAGGAGCAGACGACTGCTGACTCCTGTTAGCAGGCTGAGAGCTTTCCCTTCCCATAGCTCATGGTAAGCCTTACCCTACTAGTTTTACACACAGGTGGGTACAGGAGCAGACGACTGCTGACTCCTGTTAGCTGGCTGAGAGCTTTCCCTTCCCATAGCTCATGGTAAGCCTTACCCTACTAGTTTTACACACAGGTGGGTACAGGAGCAGACGACTGCTGACTCCTGTTAGCTGGCTGAGAGCTTTCCCTTCCCATAGCTCATGGTAAGCCTTACCCTACTAGTTTTACACACAGGTGGGTACAGGAGCAGACGACTGCTGACTCCTGTTAGCAGGCTGAGAGCTTTCCCTTCCCATAGCTCATGGTAAGCCTTACCCTACTAGTTTTACACACAGGTGGGTACAGGAGCAGACGACTGCTGACTCCTGTTAGCAGGCTGAGAGCTTTCCCTTCCCATAGCTCATGGTAAGCCTTACCCTACTAGTTTTACACACAGGTGGGTACAGGAGCAGACGACTGCTGACTCCTGTTAGCTGGCTGAGAGCTTTCCCTTCCCATAGCTCATGGTAAGCCTTACCCTACTAGTTTTACACACAGGTGGGTACAGGAGCAGACGACTGCTGACTCCTGTTAGCTGGCTGAGAGCTTTCCCTTCCCATAGCTCATGGTAAGCCTTACCCTACTAGTTTTACACACAGGTGGGTACAGGAGCAGACGACTGCTGACTCCTGTTAGCAGGCTGAGAGCTTTCCCTTCCCATAGCTCATGGTAAGCCTTACCCTACTAGTTTTACACACAGGTGGGTACAGGAGCAGACGACTGCTGACTCCTGTTAGCAGGCTGAGAGCTTTCCCTTCCCATAGCTCATGGTAAGCCTTACCCTACTAGTTTTACACACAGGTGGGTACAGGAGCAGACGACTGCTGACTCCTGTTAGCAGGCTGAGAGCTTTCCCTTCCCATAGCTCATGGTAAGCCTTACCCTACTAGTTTTACACACAGGTGGGTACAGGAGCAGACGACTGCTGACTCCTGTTAGCAGGCTGAGAGCTTTCCCTTCCCATAGCTCATGGTAAGCCTTACCCTACTAGTTTTACACACAGGTGGGTACAGGAGCAGACGACTGCTGACTCCTGTTAGCTGGCTGAGAGCTTTCCCTTCCCATAGCTCATGGTAAGCCTTACCCTACTAGTTTTACACACAGGTGGGTACAGGAGCAGACGACTGCTGACTCCTGTTAGCTGGCTGAGAGCTTTCCCTTCCCATAGCTCATGGTAAGCCTTACCCTACTAGTTTTACACACAGGTGGGTACAGGAGCAGACGACTGCTGACTCCTGTTAGCTGGCTGAGAGCTTTCCCTTCCCATAGCTCATGGTAAGCCTTACCCTACTAGTTTTACACACAGGTGGGTACAGGAGCAGACGACTGCTGACTCCTGTTAGCTGGCTGAGAGCTTTCCCTTCCCATAGCTCATGGTAAGCCTTACCCTACTAGTTTTACACACAGGTGGGTACAGGAGCAGACGACTGCTGACTCCTGTTAGCTGGCTGAGAGCTTTCCCTTCCCATAGCTCATGGTAAGCCTTACCCTACTAGTTTTACACACAGGTGGGTACAGGAGCAGACGACTGCTGACTCCTGTTAGCAGGCTGAGAGCTTTCCCTTCCCATAGCTCATGGTAAGCCTTACCCTACTAGTTTTACACACAGGTGGGTACAGGAGCAGACGACTGCTGACTCCTGTTAGCTGGCTGAGAGCTTTCCCTTCCCATAGCTCATGGTAAGCCTTACCCTACTAGTTTTACACACAGGTGGGTACAGGAGCAGACGACTGCTGACTCCTGTTAGCAGGCTGAGAGCTTTCCCTTCCCATAGCTCATGGTAAGCCTTACCCTACTAGTTTTACACACAGGTGGGTACAGGAGCAGACGACTGCTGACTCCTGTTAGCAGGCTGAGAGCTTTCCCTTCCCATAGCTCATGGTAAGCCTTACCCTACTAGTTTTACACACAGGTGGGTACAGGAGCAGACGACTGCTGACTCCTGTTAGCTGGCTGAGAGCTTTCCCTTCCCATAGCTCATGGTAAGCCTTACCCTACTAGTTTTACACACAGGTGGGTACAGGAGCAGACGACTGCTGACTCCTGTTAGCAGGCTGAGAGCTTTCCCTTCCCATAGCTCATGGTAAGCCTTACCCTACTAGTTTTACACACAGGTGGGTACAGGAGCAGACGACTGCTGACTCCTGTTAGCAGGCTGAGAGCTTTCCCTTCCCATAGCTCATGGTAAGCCTTACCCTACTAGTTTTACACACAGGTGGGTACAGGAGCAGACGACTGCTGACTCCTGTTAGCTGGCTGAGAGCTTTCCCTTCCCATAGCTCATGGTAAGCCTTACCCTACTAGTTTTACACACAGGTGGGTACAGGAGCAGACGACTGCTGACTCCTGTTAGCTGGCTGAGAGCTTTCCCTTCCCATAGCTCATGGTAAGCCTTACCCTACTAGTTTTACACACAGGTGGGTACAGGAGCAGACGACTGCTGACTCCTGTTAGCAGGCTGAGAGCTTTCCCTTCCCATAGCTCATGGTAAGCCTTACCCTACTAGTTTTACACACAGGTGGGTACAGGAGCAGACGACTGCTGACTCCTGTTAGCTGGCTGAGAGCTTTCCCTTCCCATAGCTCATGGTAAGCCTTACCCTACTAGTTTTACACACAGGTGGGTACAGGAGCAGACGACTGCTGACTCCTGTTAGCAGGCTGAGAGCTTTCCCTTCCCATAGCTCATGGTAAGCCTTACCCTACTAGTTTTACACACAGGTGGGTACAGGAGCAGACGACTGCTGACTCCTGTTAGCAGGCTGAGAGCTTTCCCTTCCCATAGCTCATGGTAAGCCTTACCCTACTAGTTTTACACACAGGTGGGTACAGGAGCAGACGACTGCTGACTCCTGTTAGCAGGCTGAGAGCTTTCCCTTCCCATAGCTCATGGTAAGCCTTACCCTACTAGTTTTACACACAGGTGGGTACAGGAGCAGACGACTGCTGACTCCTGTTAGCTGGCTGAGAGCTTTCCCTTCCCATAGCTCATGGTAAGCCTTACCCTACTAGTTTTACACACAGGTGGGTACAGGAGCAGACGACTGCTGACTCCTGTTAGCTGGCTGAGAGCTTTCCCTTCCCATAGCTCATGGTAAGCCTTACCCTACTAGTTTTACACACAGGTGGGTACAGGAGCAGACGACTGCTGACTCCTGTTAGCAGGCTGAGAGCTTTCCCTTCCCATAGCTCATGGTAAGCCTTACCCTACTAGTTTTACACACAGGTGGGTACAGGAGCAGACGACTGCTGACTCCTGTTAGCTGGCTGAGAGCTTTCCCTTCCCATAGCTCATGGTAAGCCTTACCCTACTAGTTTTACACACAGGTGGGTACAGGAGCAGACGACTGCTGACTCCTGTTAGCAGGCTGAGAGCTTTCCCTTCCCATAGCTCATGGTAAGCCTTACCCTACTAGTTTTACACACAGGTGGGTACAGGAGCAGACGACTGCTGACTCCTGTTAGCTGGCTGAGAGCTTTCCCTTCCCATAGCTCATGGTAAGCCTTACCCTACTAGTTTTACACACAGGTGGGTACAGGAGCAGACGACTGCTGACTCCTGTTAGCAGGCTGAGAGCTTTCCCTTCCCATAGCTCATGGTAAGCCTTACCCTACTAGTTTTACACACAGGTGGGTACAGGAGCAGACGACTGCTGACTCCTGTTAGCTGGCTGAGAGCTTTCCCTTCCCATAGCTCATGGTAAGCCTTACCCTACTAGTTTTACACACAGGTGGGTACAGGAGCAGACGACTGCTGACTCCTGTTAGCAGGCTGAGAGCTTTCCCTTCCCATAGCTCATGGTAAGCCTTACCCTACTAGTTTTACACACAGGTGGGTACAGGAGCAGACGACTGCTGACTCCTGTTAGCTGGCTGAGAGCTTTCCCTTCCCATAGCTCATGGTAAGCCTTACCCTACTAGTTTTACACACAGGTGGGTACAGGAGCAGACGACTGCTGACTCCTGTTAGCTGGCTGAGAGCTTTCCCTTCCCATAGCTCATGGTAAGCCTTACCCTACTAGTTTTACACACAGGTGGGTACAGGAGCAGACGACTGCTGACTCCTGTTAGCAGGCTGAGAGCTTTCCCTTCCCATAGCTCATGGTAAGCCTTACCCTACTAGTTTTACACACAGGTGGGTACAGGAGCAGACGACTGCTGACTCCTGTTAGCAGGCTGAGAGCTTTCCCTTCCCATAGCTCATGGTAAGCCTTACCCTACTAGTTTTACACACAGGTGGGTACAGGAGCAGACGACTGCTGACTCCTGTTAGCTGGCTGAGAGCTTTCCCTTCCCATAGCTCATGGTAAGCCTTACCCTACTAGTTTTACACACAGGTGGGTACAGGAGCAGACGACTGCTGACTCCTGTTAGCTGGCTGAGAGCTTTCCCTTCCCATAGCTCATGGTAAGCCTTACCCTACTAGTTTTACACACAGGTGGGTACAGGAGCAGACGACTGCTGACTCCTGTTAGCTGGCTGAGAGCTTTCCCTTCCCATAGCTCATGGTAAGCCTTACCCTACTAGTTTTACACACAGGTGGGTACAGGAGCAGACGACTGCTGACTCCTGTTAGCTGGCTGAGAGCTTTCCCTTCCCATAGCTCATGGTAAGCCTTACCCTACTAGTTTTACACACAGGTGGGTACAGGAGCAGACGACTGCTGACTCCTGTTAGCAGGCTGAGAGCTTTCCCTTCCCATAGCTCATGGTAAGCCTTACCCTACTAGTTTTACACACAGGTGGGTACAGGAGCAGACGACTGCTGACTCCTGTTAGCAGGCTGAGAGCTTTCCCTTCCCATAGCTCATGGTAAGCCTTACCCTACTAGTTTTACACACAGGTGGGTACAGGAGCAGACGACTGCTGACTCCTGTTAGCTGGCTGAGAGCTTTCCCTTCCCATAGCTCATGGTAAGCCTTACCCTACTAGTTTTACACACAGGTGGGTACAGGAGCAGACGACTGCTGACTCCTGTTAGCTGGCTGAGAGCTTTCCCTTCCCATAGCTCATGGTAAGCCTTACCCTACTAGTTTTACACACAGGTGGGTACAGGAGCAGACGACTGCTGACTCCTGTTAGCAGGCTGAGAGCTTTCCCTTCCCATAGCTCATGGTAAGCCTTACCCTACTAGTTTTACACACAGGTGGGTACAGGAGCAGACGACTGCTGACTCCTGTTAGCTGGCTGAGAGCTTTCCCTTCCCATAGCTCATGGTAAGCCTTACCCTACTAGTTTTACACACAGGTGGGTACAGGAGCAGACGACTGCTGACTCCTGTTAGCTGGCTGAGAGCTTTCCCTTCCCATAGCTCATGGTAAGCCTTACCCTACTAGTTTTACACACAGGTGGGTACAGGAGCAGACGACTGCTGACTCCTGTTAGCTGGCTGAGAGCTTTCCCTTCCCATAGCTCATGGTAAGCCTTACCCTACTAGTTTTACACACAGGTGGGTACAGGAGCAGACGACTGCTGACTCCTGTTAGCTGGCTGAGAGCTTTCCCTTCCCATAGCTCATGGTAAGCCTTACCCTACTAGTTTTACACACAGGTGGGTACAGGAGCAGACGACTGCTGACTCCTGTTAGCAGGCTGAGAGCTTTCCCTTCCCATAGCTCATGGTAAGCCTTACCCTACTAGTTTTACACACAGGTGGGTACAGGAGCAGACGACTGCTGACTCCTGTTAGCAGGCTGAGAGCTTTCCCTTCCCATAGCTCATGGTAAGCCTTACCCTACTAGTTTTACACACAGGTGGGTACAGGAGCAGACGACTGCTGACTCCTGTTAGCTGGCTGAGAGCTTTCCCTTCCCATAGCTCATGGTAAGCCTTACCCTACTAGTTTTACACACAGGTGGGTACAGGAGCAGACGACTGCTGACTCCTGTTAGCAGGCTGAGAGCTTTCCCTTCCCATAGCTCATGGTAAGCCTTACCCTACTAGTTTTACACACAGGTGGGTACAGGAGCAGACGACTGCTGACTCCTGTTAGCTGGCTGAGAGCTTTCCCTTCCCATAGCTCATGGTAAGCCTTACCCTACTAGTTTTACACACAGGTGGGTACAGGAGCAGACGACTGCTGACTCCTGTTAGCTGGCTGAGAGCTTTCCCTTCCCATAGCTCATGGTAAGCCTTACCCTACTAGTTTTACACACAGGTGGGTACAGGAGCAGACGACTGCTGACTCCTGTTAGCAGGCTGAGAGCTTTCCCTTCCCATAGCTCATGGTAAGCCTTACCCTACTAGTTTTACACACAGGTGGGTACAGGAGCAGACGACTGCTGACTCCTGTTAGCAGGCTGAGAGCTTTCCCTTCCCATAGCTCATGGTAAGCCTTACCCTACTAGTTTTACACACAGGTGGGTACAGGAGCAGACGACTGCTGACTCCTGTTAGCAGGCTGAGAGCTTTCCCTTCCCATAGCTCATGGTAAGCCTTACCCTACTAGTTTTACACACAGGTGGGTACAGGAGCAGACGACTGCTGACTCCTGTTAGCAGGCTGAGAGCTTTCCCTTCCCATAGCTCATGGTAAGCCTTACCCTACTAGTTTTACACACAGGTGGGTACAGGAGCAGACGACTGCTGACTCCTGTTAGCAGGCTGAGAGCTTTCCCTTCCCATAGCTCATGGTAAGCCTTACCCTACTAGTTTTACACACAGGTGGGTACAGGAGCAGACGACTGCTGACTCCTGTTAGCAGGCTGAGAGCTTTCCCTTCCCATAGCTCATGGTAAGCCTTACCCTACTAGTTTTACACACAGGTGGGTACAGGAGCAGACGACTGCTGACTCCTGTTAGCTGGCTGAGAGCTTTCCCTTCCCATAGCTCATGGTAAGCCTTACCCTACTAGTTTTACACACAGGTGGGTACAGGAGCAGACGACTGCTGACTCCTGTTAGCTGGCTGAGAGCTTTCCCTTCCCATAGCTCATGGTAAGCCTTACCCTACTAGTTTTACACACAGGTGGGTACAGGAGCAGACGACTGCTGACTCCTGTTAGCTGGCTGAGAGCTTTCCCTTCCCATAGCTCATGGTAAGCCTTACCCTACTAGTTTTACACACAGGTGGGTACAGGAGCAGACGACTGCTGACTCCTGTTAGCAGGCTGAGAGCTTTCCCTTCCCATAGCTCATGGTAAGCCTTACCCTACTAGTTTTACACACAGGTGGGTACAGGAGCAGACGACTGCTGACTCCTGTTAGCTGGCTGAGAGCTTTCCCTTCCCATAGCTCATGGTAAGCCTTACCCTACTAGTTTTACACACAGGTGGGTACAGGAGCAGACGACTGCTGACTCCTGTTAGCTGGCTGAGAGCTTTCCCTTCCCATAGCTCATGGTAAGCCTTACCCTACTAGTTTTACACACAGGTGGGTACAGGAGCAGACGACTGCTGACTCCTGTTAGCAGGCTGAGAGCTTTCCCTTCCCATAGCTCATGGTAAGCCTTACCCTACTAGTTTTACACACAGGTGGGTACAGGAGCAGACGACTGCTGACTCCTGTTAGCAGGCTGAGAGCTTTCCCTTCCCATAGCTCATGGTAAGCCTTACCCTACTAGTTTTGTCAGCGCTCGACCCAGCAAGCACTCCTAGGTAGGAACATTGAGGTAGAAGTCTGCCTCATACCCCCCCTCCCAAGGGGAGAGAGAGAAGGCCCAGCTCCTCCATCCGTTCCAATCTCTCAACAAATACTAAAAGCCAATACCGCGCTGGTTTACCGCCCCTGGGTGCATGGTGTCTTCTTCCCTGAGGCGGAGTGAAGGGTCGGGCTTCAGCTCCTGTCTCACATCTTTTATACCGTCGGTCGCTTTATGGGATGACTTCCAATCCGTTTGGCGCGCGTTAATGGCTGTCGTTATAACTATTGAACGAGGGGTCGCTAACTATTGCCCCTTGCGGGTCGTTCCGGGTCGTTCCGGGTCGTTCCGCGTGTTCACAGGGTCTACTTGCCTTGCGTGTCCCCCTCGTTACTGTGTCCCCTCGTTACTGTGTCCCCTCGTTACTGTGTCCCCTCGTTACTGTGTCCCCTCATTACTGTGTCCCCCTCGTTACTGTGTCCCCTCGTTACTGTGTCCCCTCATTACTGTGTCCCCTCATTACTGTGTCCCCTCATTACTGTGTCCCCTCATTACTGTGTCCCCTCGTTACTGTGTCTCCCCTCGTTACTGTGTCCCCTCGTTACTGTGTCTCCCCTCGTTACTCTGTCCCCTCGTTACTCTGTCCCCTCGTTACTGTGTCCCCTCGTTACTGTTTCCCCTCGTTACTGTGTCCTCGTTACTGTGTGTCCCCTCGTTACTATGTGTCCCCTCGTTACTGTGTGTCCCCTCGTTACTGTGTCCCCTCGTTACTGTACCCCCTCGTTAATGTGTCCCCTCGTTACTGTGTCCCCTCGTTACTGTGTCCCCCTCGTTACTATACAGATAAGATTGGTGACCGTGAAGTCAGGTGACCAGCGTGGCGGGCAAGCCGGCCAAGGAAGCCTTGGCGGCGTGTACAGCCACTGTGGAGGGTGACAGGTCACAGGTCGACCACCTTACTTGTCCCGGGGTCAGGGCCGGACTCAGGGGAACTCTGACCCCCGTGCGCGACTAAGGTGCTCCCCCAGGGTGGACACAGGCCCCGAGGGAGGTAGAGTAAGAGGAGTGAGAGAGTGAGAGAGAGTGAGAGAGTGAGAGAGTGAGAGAGAGTGAGAGAGTGAGAGAGTGAGAGAGAGTGAGAGAGTGAGAGAGTGGGAGAGTGAGAGAGTGAGAGAGTGAGAGAGTGAGAGAGTGGGAGAGTGAGAGAGTGAGAGAGTGAGAGAGTGAGAGAGTGGGAGAGTGAGAGAGTGAGAGAGTGAGAGAGTGAGAGAGTGAGAGAGTGCCGTGGCACTAGACACCACTGCCATACATTACATACTCCAGGCTTCACTACAGTGTTAATGTTTGCATCCTCTTGTAGTGACTTTTTAAGGCCGTTCCTGGACTTGGGCTCGAACCAGTTCTAGTGGCTCACAGCTGTCATGTTACCTGGTTGATACCTGGTTGATGGGGTTCTGGGAGTTCTTCCACTCCCCAAGCCCGGCCCGAGGCCAGGCTTGACTTGTGAGAGTTTGGTCCACCAGGCTGTTGCTTGGAGCGGCCCGCAGGCCCACATATACCTGGTTGATGGGGTTCTGGGAGTTGTTCTACTGCCCAAACCCGGCCCGAGGCCAGGCTTGACTTGTGAGAGTTTGGTCCACCAGACTGTTGCTCGGAGCGGCCCGCAGGCCCACATATACCTGGTTGATGGGGTTCTGGGAGTTGTTCTACTGCCCAAACCCGGCCCGAGGCCAGGCTTGACTTGTGAGAGTTTGGTCCACCAGGCTGTTGCTTGGAGCGGCCCGCAGGCCCACACATACCTGCTTGATGGGGTTCTGGGAGTTGTTCTACTGCCCAAACCCGGCCCGAGGCCAGGCTTGACTTGTGAGAGTTTGGTCCACCAGGCTGTTGCTTGGAGCGGCCCGCAGGCCCACATATACCTGCTTGATGGGGTTCTGGGAGTTGTTCTACTGCCCAAACCCGGCCCGAGGCCAGGCTTGACTTGTGAGAGTTTGGTCCACCAGGCTGTTG
>NC_059605.1:1332162-1339662 GCF_020424385.1 Procambarus clarkii | reverse complement strand
ATATGTACTCACCTATATGTGCTTGCAGGATCGAGCATTGACTCTTGGATCCCGCCTTTCGAGCATCGGTTGTTTACAGCAATGACTCCTGTCCCATTTCCCTATCATACCTGGTTTTAAAATTATGAATAGTATTTGCTTCCACAACCTGTTCCTGAAGTGCATTCCATTTCCCCACTACTCTCACGCTAAAGAAAACTTCCTTACATCTCTGTGACTCATCTGAGTTTCAAGCTTCCATCCATGTCCTCTCGTTCTGTTACTATTCCGTGTGAACATTTCGTCTATGTCCACTCTGTCAATTCCTCTGAGTATCTTATACGTTCCTATCATGTCCCCCCTCTCCCTTCTTCTTTCTAGTGTCGTAAGGCACAGTTCCCTCAGGCGCTCTTCATACCCCATCCCTCGTAGCTCTGGGACGAGTCTCGTTGCAAACCTCTGAACCTTTTCCAGTTTCATTATATGCTTCTTCAGATGGGGACTCCATGATGAGGCGGCATACTCTAAGACTGGCCTCACGTAGGCAGTGTAAAGCGCCCTAAATGCCTCCTTACTTAGGTTTCTGAATGATGTTCTAACTTTTGCCAGTGTAGAGTACGCTGCTGTCGTTATCCTATTAATATGTGCCTCAGGAGATAGATTAGGTGTTACGTCCACCCCCAGGTCTCTTTCACGCGTCGTTACAGGTAGGCTGTTCCCCTTCATTGTGTACTGTCCCTTTGGTCTCCTATCTCCTAGTCCCATTTCCATAACTTTACATTTGCTCGTGTTGAATTCTAGTAGCCATTTCTCTGACCATCTCTGCAATCTGTTCAGGTCCTCTTGGAGGATCCTGCAATCCTCATCTGTCACAACTCTTCTCATCAACTTTGCATCATCCGCAAACATCGACATGTAGGACTCTACGCCTGTAAACATGTCGTTAACATACACAAGAAATAGAATTGGTCCCAGCACCGATCCTTGTGGTACTCCACTTGTTACTGTTCGCCAGTCCGACTTCTCGCCCCTTACCGTAACTCTTTGGCTCCTTCCTGTTAGGTAGTTCCTTATCCATTCTAGGACCTTTCCCCCCACCCCCGCCTGCCTCTCGAGCTTGAACAGTGTGTGTGTGTGTGTGTGTGTGTGTGTGTGTGCTGTGGAGTTGAGATGGGTAACACTTATGACCACACGTGAGGTGGGTGTGCACACACGCATGTTCACACA
Source organism: Procambarus clarkii (assembly GCF_020424385.1). Classification (NCBI taxonomy): domain Eukaryota; kingdom Metazoa; phylum Arthropoda; class Malacostraca; order Decapoda; family Cambaridae; genus Procambarus; species Procambarus clarkii. Next base: position 1,338,456 of record NC_059605.1, on the reverse strand, counting down.
GGGGCCGTGGCTCAATGGACAGCACTTGGGACTCGTAATCCCAAGGTCCGGGTTCGACACCATCCGCCGGCGGAAACAGATAGGTAGTTTCTTTCACCCTGATGTCCCTGTTACCTAGCAGTAAATAGGTATCTGGGAGCCCCCGCAAGCACACCTAGGTGAATACACACACGCATACAAGGACACACACACACACACACACACACACACACACACACACACAACGGTGTGTGTTTGCAACGAGACTCGTCCCAGAGCTACGAGGGATGGGGTATGAGGAGCGCCTGAGGGAACTGTGCCTTACGACACTAGAAACAAGAAGGGAGAGGGGGGACATGATAGGAACGTATAAGATACTCAGAGGGATTGACAGAGTGGACATAGACGAAATGTTCACACGGAATAGTAACAGAACGAGGGGACATGGATGGAAGCTTGAAACTCAGATGAGTCACAGAGATGTTAGGAAGTTTTCTTTTAGCGTGAGAGTAGGAGGGAAAATGGAATGCACTTCAGGAACAGGTTGTGGAAGCAAATACTATTCATAATTTTAAAACCAGGTATGATAGTGAAATGGGACAGGAGTCATTGCTGTAAACAACCGATGCTCGAAAGGCGGGATCCAAGAGTCAATGCTCGATCCTGCAGACACAACTAGGTGAGTACACACACACACACACACACACACACACACACACACACACACACACACACACACACACACACACACACACACACACACACACACACATACACACACACACACAAGAATCTGTACACCGGTTGACTGACAGTTGAGAGGCGAGACCAAAGAGCCGAAGCTCAACCCTGTAAGTACAACTAGATGAGTACACAAACAAACACACACACAGACAAACACAAACATAAACATAATATCCTCGGAGGCCTACGCAGAACAACTAAATAGTCAGTCTTCAGGGACCTTGACAACGAATACTTCCAAACGCCCCATAAAACCTACGTGAGACCCGCAGTTAAGCATGCAACTCTGGCCGCGAACCAGGCATCGCCAGCGGCACCAGTCGTCGTCACTGATAAGGCGAGGCCCAGGAGCTAAATCTAGCAAATAACAAGAAAAACTAGATAAGTAAAATTAATTGTCACCGGACACCAGGGTATTGTCCGAGCGTCGGACAATACCCTGGCACCTGACTGTCAGAACCAGTCCCCACATGAGACACATGAGACACATGAGACACATGAGACACATGAGACACATGAGACACATGAGACACATGAGACACATGAGACGCATGAGACACATGAGACACATGAGACACATGAGACACATGAGACGCATGAGACACATGAGACACATGAGACGCATGAGACACATGAGACACATGAGACGCATGAGACACATGAGACACATGAGACGCATGAGACACATGAGACGCATGAGACACATGAGACACATGAGACACATGAGACACATGAGACACATGAGACACATGAGACGCATGAGACACATGAGACACATGAGACACATGAGACACATGAGACAGGTGAGACACATGAGACAGGTGAGACACATGAGACAGGTGAGACACATGAGACAGGTGAGACACATGAGACACATGAGACACATGAGACACATGAGACGCATGAGACACATGAGACACATGAGACACATGAGACACATGAGACGCATGAGACACATGAGACACATGAGACACATGAGACATTCAACCACATAATGTCATCTTGGCTTCGCTCAGAATTCAATATTAACCCCCCCCCCCCCCTCAACCTGTTGATGGCGCTCGCCTGGACCTCTCTCTAAAACTATTCACTCGTCGATGTTTCACATTTCCAGTCAATCCTTGACCGAGTCCGCCTTGACAGGGAGTGGCTACCGTCAAGGCCCCTGGCTGACGTAAAGGTTTTGTAGCGACTAAATGTGGACACTGACCTTCGTCTTGATAACTTAAGTGTGAGTTTAATTTAGTTTCTGTTTGGTGGACTGTTCATGGTTCCCATGGGAGGGTTTGGAGGTCACAGTCGCGTGTTTGGAGGTCACAGTCGTGTGTTTGGAGGTCACAGTCGCGTGTTTGGAGGTCACAGTCGTGTGTTTGGAGATCACGGTCGTGTTTGGAGGTCACAGTCGCGTGTTTGGAGGTCACAGTCGGGTGTTTGGAGGTCACAGTCGCGTGTTTGGAGGTCACAGTCGTGTGTTTGGAGGTCACAGTCGTGCGTTTGGAGGTCACAGTCGCGTGTTTGGAGGTCACAGTCGTGTGTTTGGAGGTCACAGTCGTGTGTTTGGAGGTTACAGTCGCGTGTTTGGAGGTCACAGTCGTGTGTTTGGAGGTCACAGTCGTGTGTTTGGAGGTCACAGTCGCGTGTTTGGAGGTCACAGTCGTGTGTTTGAAGGTCACAGTCATGTGTTTGGAGGTCACAGTCGTGTGTTTGAAGGTCACAGTCATGTGCTTGGAGGTCACAGTCATGTGCGAAGGTCACAGTCGTGTGTTTGAAGGTCACAGTCATGTGTTTGAAGGTCACAGTCATGTGTTTGGAGGTCACAGTCATGTGTTTGGAGGTCACAGTCATGTGCGAAGGTCACAGTCGTGAGTTTGAAGGTCACAGTCATGTGTTTGGAGGTCACAGTCGTGTGTTTGAAGGTCACAGTCATGTGTTTGAAGGTCACAGTCGTGTGTTTGAAGGTCACAGTCGTGTGTTTGGAGGTCACAGTCGTGTGTTTGGAGGTCACAGTCGCGTGTTTGGAGGTCACAGTCGTGTGTTTGGAGGTCACAGTCGTGTGTGGAGGTCACAGTCGTGTTTGGAGGTCACAGTCGGGTGTTTGGAGGTCACAGTCGCGTGTTTGGAGGTCACAGTCGGGGGTTTGGAGGTCACAGTCGTGTGTTTGGAAGTCACAGTCGTGTGTTTGGAGGTCACAGTCGTGTGTTTGGAGGTCACAGTCGTGTGTTTGGAGGTCACAGTCGCGTGTTTGGAGGTCACAGTCGTGTGTTTGGAGGTCACAGTCGTGTGTTTGGAGGTCACAGTCGCGTGTTTGGAGGTCACAGTCGTGTGTTTGGAAGTCACAGTCGTGTTTGGAGGTCACAGTCGGGTGTTTGGAGGTCACAGTCGTGTGTTTGGAGGTCACAGTCGCGTGTTTGGAGGTCACAGTCGTGTGTTTGGAGGTCACAGTAGTGTTTGGAGGTCACAGTCGGTGTTTGGAGGTCACAGTCACGTGTTTGGAGGTCACAGTCGTGTGTTTGGAGGTCACAGTCATGTGTTTGAAGGTCACAGTCATGTGTTTGGAGGTCACAGTCATGTGCGAAGGTCACAGTCGTGTGCTTGAAGGTCACAGTCATGTGTTTTGAGGTCACTGTCATGTGTTTGGAGGTCACAGTCATGTGCGAAGGTCACAGTCGTGTGTTTGGAGGTCACAGTCGTGTTTTGAAGGTCACAGTCATGTGTTTGAAGGTCACAGTCGTGTGTTTGAAGGTCACAGTCGTGTGTTTGAAGGTCACAGTCGTGTGATTGTAGGTCACAGTCGTGTGTTTGAAGGTCACAGTCGTGTGTTTGGAGGTCACAGTCGTGTGTTTGAAGGTCACAGTCGTGTGTTTGAAGGTCACAGTCGTGTGATTGTAGGTCACAATCGTGTGTTTGAAGATCACAGTCGTGTGTTTGGAGGTCACAGTCGTGTGTTTGGAGGTCACAGTCGTGTGTTTGAAGGTCACAGTCGGGTGTTTGGAGGTCACAGTCGTGTGTTTGAAGGTCACAGTCGTGTGTTTGAAGGTCACAGTCGTGTGTTTGAAGGTCACAGTCGTGTGTTTGGAGGTCACAGTCGTGTGTTTGAAGGTCACAGTCGTGTGTTTGAAGGTCACAGTCGTGTGTTTGGAGGTCACAGTCGTGTGTTTGAAGGTCACAGTCGTGTGTTTGAAGGTCACAGTCGTGTGTTTGAAGGCCACAGTCGTGTGTTTGGAGGTCATAGTCGTGTGTTTGGAGGTCACAGTCGTGTGTTTGGAGGTCACAGTCGTGTGTGGAGGTCACAGTCGTGTGTTTGGAGGTCACAGTCGTGTGTTTGGATGTCACAGTCCGGTGTGGAGGTCACAGTCGTGTGTTTGGAGGTCACAGTCGTGTGTTTGGAGGTCACAGTCGTGTGTTTGAAGGTCACAGTCATGTGCGAAGGTCACAGTCGTGTAGGGAGCTTGGAGGTATAACTCATGGTCCCGGCCTATGATACCCCTTACTCTAAGGTCCACCTTCAAAAGTACAGCCCAACCACTTGGGCTGGACGGTAGAGCGAGCGTCTCGTTCATGCAGGTCGGCGTTCAATCCCCGACCGTCTACAAGTGGTTGGGCACCATTCCTTCCCCCCCTCGTCCCATCTCAAATCCTGACCCCTTCCCAGTGCTATAAAGTCATAATGGCTTGGCACTTTCCCCTGATAATTTCCCGTACCTTCAATTGCACACATTTTTTTAATTCAAAATATTCAGGTCTAATCATTCCAAGAAACAAAAAAGTCACACTCTAAGACTTTTTTCACTAAAAAGGCTTTAGCGATCATTTAAAAAAAAAATAATTTTGGAGCCGAAGGTTCAGAGGGTAAGGATTGCCCAACCGGTTTGGAAAGTTATCACGTTCTGACCTTCAGATTAGATTCCGGCTTTCAGCTGAAGAATTCTGGGTGGAGGAGTGAGTGGAGGGCCTCTAGTGGCCCTCTGGTGGTCCTCTGGTGGTCCTCTGGTGGTCCTCTGGTGGTCCCTCTGGTGGTCCCTCTGGTGGCCCTTTGGTGGTCCTCTGGTGGTCCTCTGGTGGTCCTCTGGTGGGCCCCCTGGTGGCCCTCTGGTGGTCCCTCTGGTGGTCCTTTGGTGGCCCTCTGGTGGTCCTCTGCTGGTCCTCTGGTGGTCCTCTGGTGGCCCTCTGCTGGTCCCTCTGGAGGCCCTATGGTGGTTCTCTGGTGGTCCTCTGGTGGTCCTCTGGTGACCCTCTGGTGGTCCCTCTGGTGGTCCTCTGGTGGGCCCCCTGGTGGCCCTCTGGTGGTCCTCTGGTGGCCCTCTGGTGGTACTCTGGTGGTCCCTCTGGTGGTCCCTCTGGTGGTCCTCTGGTGGGCCCCCTGGTGGCCCTCTGGTGGTCCTCTGGTGGCCTTCTGGTGGTCCCTCTGGTGGTCCTCTGCTGGTCCCCTGGTGGTCCTCTGGTGGTCCTCTGGTGGTCCTCCACCTCCTATAGGTGGAGATCACTGGCCTGGGCCGGACCTAAGGTATTATACTTACCCTAATGATTGGATTCTTGACTCTCAGGAGTTGTATTCCACACAACTCTACGGTTTACTCCCGGCTTCCTCCGCGTCACGCTGGTGTATTTGTTGTTGTTGTTGTTGCGTGTCTTTGTTGATTTTTTTTTTAGTATTTGCGTATATATGTATATGTTTAATGACCTAGTTGTGCTCACCTAGTTGTACGTGACATTTAGGGCACAACACTCCCTCTCGTCTCTGCAACACTCGAGCTCGTCTCTATAAGGAAGAGGTGTGTAGTCATTGTACTGTGTATATACCGGTTATATAATGTGACGCAACGCCTCACACCTTGCAAGATTGCAGGTCACTGCAGAAGACTGACCAAGATAAGGAGTGAGAGTTTGGGCGAGTCTTGACCCCGCGGGACAACTGCCACAACCTGTTTCACAAGTGATAGGACGAAGGAAGGAACTATCAAGGGGAAAGCACTAAGACATTACACGACTATATAGCACTGGGAAGGGGTCAGGATTTGGGATGGGACGGAGGGGTGGGGGAAATAAATGGTGCCCAACCACTTGGACGGTCGGGGATCGAACGCCGACCTGCATGAAGCGAGAGACCCTCATAGGACGAAGAGAAACGCCAGGTTTGGAGGTCTTAGCGAGTTTGCAGAAGAAGTTGACGGGCAAATGTCCCGAACACGTTTGACGAGCTCAAAGTCTGGTGGACAGAGACGAGAGAGCTGTCTTAATTTATGGACAGAAGTAGATACAACAAGATATAACGACGGGTTAGAAACATCAGAACCAGACGTCCAAAACGTCAGAAAATAAATTCTCGATCTTTTGGAAGTAGTTCAAACGATGACGGACAACTACAGTATTGTCATGAAGAAATCCACAAGGGCCGTGACGAGGATTCGAACCTACGTCAGAGAGCTTCCCAGACGCTGCCTTAATCGACTGAGCTACGAAATGGGAAAGGATTTGTTCATTTGATATATCACGCAATTGTGATTTCTGTGTGTAAACATTATTGTCATTGTCAGGAGGACGGATGTCGGTGGTCTTGAGGGAGGGAAGAAC
>NC_059605.1:1158125-1332062 GCF_020424385.1 Procambarus clarkii | reverse complement strand
GGGCGACTGATCTATTGAGTTTAGTCACTGCTTTATTACCTCCTGTGTGTAGTGGAGTTACGTCTGGTGACTTAAGGGCTGGTGGCATCTCCCCTGTGTCCTGGCTCTTTCTCCGTGTTACACTGAGCGCTCGAGCTGCTGGGACTCCACATTTCCTTGTGGATATTGAATTCCACGAGATCACACCCAGGGTTGACTGCCACCACCACACCAGTGACACAGTGGACGCAACAGTGCCAGCAGTGCCAGGGGGCCCAGCAGTGCCAGGGGGCCAGCAGTGCCAGGGGGGGGCCAGCAGTGCCAGGGGGGCCAGCAGTGCCAGGGGGGCTAGCAGTGCCAGGTGGGCCAGCAGTGCCAGGGGGCCAGCAGTGCCAGGGGGGCCAGCAGTGCCAGGGGGGCCAGCAGTGCCAGGGGGGGGGCCAGCAGGGCCAGGGGGGCCAGCAGTGCCAGGGGGGCCAGCAGTGCCAGGGGGGCCAGCAGTGCCAGGGGGGCCAGCAGTGCCAGGGGGTGCCAGCAGGGCCAGGGGGCCAGCAGTGCCAGGGGGGCCAGCAGTGCCAGGGGGGGCCAGCAGTGCCAAGGGGGGCCAGCAGTGCCAGGGGGGGGCCAGCAGTGCCAAGGGGGGCCAGCAGGGCCAGGGGGGCCAGCAGGGCCAGGGGACAGCAGTGCCAGGGGGGCCAGCAGTGCCAAGGGGGGCCAGCAGTGCCAGGGGCCAGAATACAGATGGCGGCCGCCGGCTGTGTTCGTACCACCATCCAAACTTTTTAATTAATTTGGGACGTGAGGAGTTAGTTTACATAAGTTGCTCGGTGATGACACATTAAACTGACTTCTTGTTGGGGGTGGTAATGGTGGGGGGGGGGGGGGCGAGGGGGCAGGGGCGGGGGGGGGGGTGATGGTGGTGGGGGTTGTTCAGGGCTGTGGTGGAGGGGGGGGGTAATGGGGTCGTGAGGTTGTTCAGGCATTCGTCTGTGTTTCCAGTTTCTAATTATGTCCTCTCGTTCAACTGCTCATTAATTTGAACATTGCTTTCATATCTGCTTTATCAATCCTGCTTAGTATCTTGTACGTCGTCATCATGTCTGTCTCGCTCCAGATGTTCCACTAGTTTTTTTCGCACAATCTTCTCCATCAACTTGCATGGTATGCAACTTAGGAACACTGGTCTGTAGTTCAGTGCCTCCTGTCTATCACTTCTTCATAGTCCCAAACTATCCAATGTAGTATGGGACTACATTGGCAGTCTTCCATATTTTTAACAATTCCCCTGTTGCCAGTGATTTGCTGTACACTATAGCGAGTGGCAGGCACAGTGCTTCTGCTCCTTCCTTTAGTAACCAAGGGGAGATTCCATCCGGGCCTATAGCCTTTGTCACATCCAACTCTAGCAAAAGCTTCCTTACCTCCCCAATGGTAATCCCAAACTCTTCTAGTGGTGCCTGGTTAACTATTCCCTCTCTTATTTCTGGAACTTCTCCTTGCTCTAATGTGAAGACTTCCTGAAATTTCTTATTCAGTTCCTCGCACACTTCCTTGTCGTTTGTAGTGAATCTGTCTACCCCTATCCTCAGTTTCATTACCTGTTCCTTCACTGTTGTTTTCCTCCTGATGTGGCTATGCAGCAGTTTGGGTTGAGTCTTTGCCTTGTTCGCTATGTCATTTTCATATTGCCTCTCTACCTCTCTTCTCACCCTGACGTATTCATTCCTGGCGCTCTGGTATCTTTCTCTGTTCTCTAGTGTTCTGTTGTTTCTATAGTTTCACCACGCCCTTTTACTTAGTTGCTTTGGTAGCTTACATTTCTGATTAAACCATTGGTTTCTCATCTACGTTTCATTTTTTTCCTTTTGGGCAGGAACGAACTTGTCTGCTGCCTCCTTACACTTCTGTGTGATGTAGTCCATCATGTTTTGAACCGTCTTTCTCCTGAGCTCTGTTTCCCAAGCAATATCAGTTAGGAATTTTCTTATCTCCTCATAGTTTCCCTTCCGGAATGCCAGCCTCTTGCTTTCTAGTCCCTTCCCTGAGTACATTGTCATGGTAAAATCTCAAGGAAGATATTCGGTCCGCTCCATCACCACCTATTGTATCATACCACGTCTATATATTAAAGTACTGCAGCCATAAGACCAACTACTACTACTACTTCCAGACGTCTAGACAGTACCTCCAGTCTCCCCCCTTCACCACGGCCCGTCACCTCACCTGGGAGCTCACGCCACCAGTAGAAACAACCAGTTAACATGCCGGGTCATAGTTAAAGAAGCTACCAGCGCCATCTGCACGGCCATCGTCGTATATATATATAGGGTTACCTGGCCCACTATGATTCACATTACTCCTGAGTGCTCTACTGAGTAGACCTGTTGACATATCCCGGTATGGTAACACAGTTATTCACTCTGGCTCACAGTATTCCCGCACCGTATTTTAATTGCACATTAACGTAACGTAAATTTAATTGTCTGTTTATCTTGTTCATTTTGTACACTTAGAATATTGCCAAGTTTGGGATATTAGTTTTATTTTCATGTTAAAGTGTTTGTCATTTAAGTAAACTATTTTAAATGTTTTTTCTCTTTTGTGCTTTATCCTGCAGTTTACCTCACACTGAAGGTAACTCGCAGTTTACCTCACACTGAAGGTAACTCGCAGTTTACCTCACACTGAAGGTAACTCGCAGTTTAACTTTTATTTCCTTTTTTTTTACAATTTTGTTTTGTTTTATGTGACTGGCATTCCGTGTGCCGAGAGAGAGACTGTGATACCACCTGTTGTTCTTGTCACAACATTAACACTTCTTCGTCCAGATACTCAAACAGGTGCCTAGATGTGGGTGATACACTGTGGGGGTTGTGCACAGAGTGGGGGGGGGGGGGGTTGGGAGTGTGTGAGGGCGTGCAAAGTTGGGGGGGGATGAGAGGGGGGGTATTGACGGTCACGAAGGCCCTTGTCCCAAATAGGTGTCAAAAACTTCTACCCAGAAGGAGTTACCCAGAATTATAGGTCTAAATATCTCAAATATATTTTAAATTAGTTATTTTAAGTCATTCTGTACACGTTACTGATGACCTACAGAGAGTACCGACCACCAGCCACCACAAGCGAGCACAACACCAGGTGCGGCCACAGGACGGGGTCGGGTGGCCTCGCCTCTCCTGCTGCTGGACGGCAGTGTTGTCCTCCACCTGTCCCTGATAACCTATTCCTTCCTGTCCTCCTCCTCAGTGTCAGTCAACACGTACAACACAGTACACGTTTCAACGCACACATTGTGGGATCGCACACTGTGCATACTACATCTCCGCTTCACTAGCACTATACTCGCCAAATCGTCCGACCTGGCTAACTGTCCCCACCACGGTGCGGCACTGATCTTGCCACTCAACCTTCTTTGGTCCTGAACTGATCTACCGCTATAGGAGCTCACTATACACTGGGTCACTGCACTTGTGTACACTCCTCTGACAAAAAACTATGTTTCTTGTCTCTGTGGCACTTCTGTGTCTCGAGACAATTGATGTTTGTGCCGTGATGCCCACTGACCTCCGTGTGTGTGTACTCGCCTAGTTGTGTCTGCAGGATCGAGCATTGACTCTTGGATCCCGCTTTTCGAGCATCGGTTGTTTACAGCAATGACTCCGGTCCTATTTCACTATCATACCTGGTTTTAAAATTATGAATAGTATTTGCTTCCACAACCTGTTCCTGAAGTGCATATCATTTTCCCACTACTCTCACGCTAAAAGAAAACTTCCTAACATCTCTGTGACTCATCTGAGTTTCCAGTTTCTACCCATGTCCCCCCGTTCTGTTACTATTACGTGAGAACATTTCATCTATTACCAATTTGTCAATTCCCCTGAGTATTTTATATGTCCCTATCATATCTCCTCTCTCCCTTCTTTTTTCTAGTGTCGTAAGGCACAGTTCCTTCAGTCGCTCTTCATACCCCATCCCTCGTAACTCTGGGACGAGCCTCGTCGAAAACCTCTGAACCTTTTCCAGTTTCCTTATGTGTTTCTTCAGGTGGGGACTCCATGAAGGCGCGGCATACTCTAAGACGGGCCTCACGTAGGTAGTGTAAAGTGCCCTGTGTGTGTGTGTGTGTGTGTGTGTGTGTGTGTGTGTGTGTGTGTGTGTGTGTGTGTGTGTGTGTGTGTGTGTGTGTGTGTGTGTGTGTGTCTGTGTGTATTCACCTAGTTGTATTCACCTAGTTGTGCTTGCGGGGGTTGAGCTCTGCTCTTTCGGCCCGCCTCTCAACTGTCAATCAACTGATTCTAACTACTACTACTACTATTTTTTTTCCACACCACACACACTCCCCAGGAAGCAGCCCGTGACAGCTGACTACCTTCCAGGTACCTATTTAATGCTAGCTAACAGGGGGAATAGGGTGAAAGAAACTCTGCCCATTGTTTCTCGCCGGCGCACGGGATCGAACCGGGACCACATGATCACGTGCCCAGCGTGCTGTCCGCTCGGCCGGCAGGCCCCTATATGTATGTGTGTGTGTGTGCGCGCGCCTGCGGGCATGAGCGCGCGCGTGGACATGAGGCAACAGGCCTCATTCATCTCCCTTTGTTACATAATGAGACTCATCTTACTTTGTGTGACTTTAATGCACCTCCCTGTTGAGACACTCCCCCCCCCTCCCCCTCCCCCAGGGTCTCTACCCCCTCTCCTTCCCTCCCCCAGGGCCTCTACCCCCTCTCCTTCCCTCCCCCAGGGTCTCTACCCCCCTCTCCTTCCCTCCCCCAGGGTCTATACCCCCTCTCCTTCCCTCCCCCAGGGTCTATACCCCCTCTCCTTCCCTCCCACAGGGTCTCTACCCCCTCTCCTTCCCTCCCCCAGGGTCTCTACCCCCTCCCTTCCCTCCCCCAGGGTCTCTACCCCCTCTCCTTCCCTCCCCCAGGGCCTCTACCCCCCCTCTCCTTCCCTCCCCCAGGGGCCTCTACCCCCTCTCCTTCCCTCCCCCAGGGTCTCTACCCCCCTCTCCTTCCCTCCCCCAGGGTCTCTACCCCCTCTCCTTCCCTTCCCCAGGGTCCCTACCCCCCCTCCCCCTCCCCCCAGGGTCTCTACCCCCTCTCCTTCCCTCCCCCAGGGCCTCTTCCCCCCCCTTCCCCTCCCCCAGGGTCTCTACCCCCTCTCCTTCCCTTCCCCAGGGTCCCTACCCCCCCTCCCCCTCCCCCAGGGTCTCTACCCCCTCTCCTTCCCTCCCCCAGGGCCTCTACCCCCCCCCTCCCCCTCCCCCAGGGTCTCTACCCCATCTCCTTCCCTCCCCCAGGGTCCCTACCACCCCTTCCCCTCCCCCAGGGTCTCTACCCCCTCTCCTTCCCTCCCCCAGGGTCCCTACCCCCTCTCCTTCCCTCCCCCAGGGTCTCTACCCCCCTCCTTCCCTCCCCCAGGGTCTCTACCCCCTCTCCTTCCCTCCCCCAGGGTCTCTACCCCCCCTCTCCTTCCCTCCCCAGGGTCTCTACCCCCCTCTCCTTCCCTCCCCCACATGGTCTCTACCCCCTCTCCTTTCCTCCCCCAGGGTCTCTACCCCCTCTTTTTCCCTCCCCCAGGGTCTCTACCCCCCTCTCCTTCCCCCCAGGGTCTCTACCCCCCTCTCCTTCCCTCCCCCAGGATCTCTACCCCCTCTCCTTCCCTCCCCAGGGTCTCTACCCCCCTCTCCTTCCCTCCCCCATGGTCTCTACCCCCTCTCCTTTCCTCCCCCAGGGTCTCTACCCCCTCTTTTTCCCTCCCCCAGGGTCTCTACCCCCCTCTCCTTCCCCCCCAGGGTCTCTACCCCCCTCTCCTTCCCTCCCCCAGGATCTCTACCCCCTCTCCTTCCCTCCCCAGGGTCTCTACCCCCCTCTCCTTCCCTCCCCCATGGTCTCTACCCCCTCTCCTTTCCTCCCCCAGGGTCTCTACCCCCTCTTTTTCCCTCCCCCAGGGTCTCTACCCCCCTCTCCTTCCCCCCCAGGGTCTCTACCCCCCTCTCCTTCCCTCCCCCAGGGTCTCTACCCTCTCTCTCCTTCCCTCCCCCAGGGTCTCTACCCCCCTCTAATTCCCACCCCCAGGGTCTCTACCCCCTCTCCATCCCTCCCCCAGGGTCTCTACCCCCCCTCTCCTTCCCTCCCCTGGGGCCTCTACCCCCCCTCCTTCCCTCCCCCAGGGTCTCTACCCCCTCTCTCCTTTCCTCCCCCAGGGTCTCTACCCCCTCTCCTTCCCTCCCCCAGGGTCTCTACCCCCCTCTCCTTCCCTCCCCCAGAGCACACAGCCCAGCCTGAGGCAAGGCCCGGCCAGCCTGAGGCAAGGCCCGGCCAGCCTGAGGCAAGGCCCGGCCAGCCTGAGGCAAGGCCTGGCCAGCCAGAGGCAAGGCCCGGCCAGCCTGAGGCAAGGCCCGGCCAGCCTGAGGCAAGGCCCGGCCAGCCAGAGGCAAGGCCTGGCCAGCCAGAGGCAAGGCCCGGCCAGCCTGAGGCAAGGCCCGGCCAGCCTGAGGCAAGGCCTGGCCAGCCAGAGGCAAGGCCTGGCCAGCCAGAGGCAAGGCCTGGCCAGCCAGAGGCAAGGCCCGGCCAGCCTGAGGCAAGGCCCGGCCAGCCTGAGGCAAGGCCTGGCCAGCCAGAGGCAAGGCCTGGCCAGCCAGAGGCAAGGCCCGGCCAGCCTGAGGCAAGGCCCGGCCAGCCTGAGGCAAGGCCCGGCCAGCCTGAGGCAAGGCCCGGCCAGCCTGAGGCAAGGCCCGGCCAGCCTGAGGCAAGGCCCGGCCAGCCTCCTAATATCATTGAATTTTGAGTTCCGGTTTTTGCAACTTGACTCAAAAATAAGACCCAAAAAGTCCAACATTCCTGCGACTAATCAACATTGTAGAGCCCGCGGCCCTCTCCCCCCCCCCCTTCCCTCTCTCACCCTCCCTCTCTCCTCTCTCCCTCTCTCTCTCTCTCTCTCTCTCTCCCCTCCCCCGGTGCCCCAGCCACCCACAAGTCACACTCTCCCCCAGGCGTCGTCCCGGGCGCGTATAAACCTCTATAAATTCATCTGAATTTCCGTGACGCCCGGCGGCTTACAGTCCCCCGCCCGGGTATTGTTAGTGCGTCCGTATACCCTCTGCGTCTACGTCTGTGTCTGCGTCTGCGTCTACGCCTGCGTCTGCGTCTACGTCTACGCAGGAAGACGTAGACGCAGGAAAAAGCTTTCGAACGGGAAATATGTCATGTTTAGCGAGGGAGTAGTTAGACAATTTATGTCAAACAGTTTCGTTAAGTCAGTCATTAAAGAAACCGACTTGAAATTCGTGTAAAGAAAACGGAGGTAACTCAATAGGAGCAAGTATATATATTAGAGGTCCCTTAGGGACTAATTAGAGACCAATTAGAGGCCACTAACAAGCCACTTAGCCTCGTGATAGGTATAGAATATTGACTATCAATTTGCCGCCAGTGATTATAGTGATCTTAGTGATTACAGTCGACGGTCTGAGACTATCTGAGTGAATACTTCACTTCAACCTTTGGATAAAGTTTCTGCACCACCCTGTTGCAACAGTCTCAGTCAGCATGTTGAAGGACAGACTCTGGAGAGTAAATATTATGGTGAGTGGCTGGTTGATGCCTGCTTGATGGGGTTCTGGGAGTTCTTCTACTGCCCCAGCCCGGCCCGAGGCCAGGCTTGACTTGTGAGAGTTTGATCCACCAGGCTGTTGCTTGGAGCGGCCCGCAGGCCCACATACCCACCACAGCCCGGCCCGAGGCCAGGCTTGACTTGTGAGAGTTTGATCCACCAGGCTGTTGCTTGGAGCGGCCCGCAGGCCCACATACCCACCACAGCCCGGCCCGAGGCCAGGCTTGACTTGTGAGAGTTTGATCCACCAGGCTGTTGCTTGGAGCGGCCCGCAGGCCCACATACCCACCACAGCCCGGCTGATCCGGAACTCCTTGAAGAAAACTTTATAGTTTCCTCATGAAGATGTCCACGGTTGTTCCGGCAATATTTCTGATGCTCGCTGCTGGTTCAGCCAATATCATTACAGACCCTCCGTGTGTGCTAGCATTACAGTACTGCCAATTAGTACTGTAAGTATCAATCTTGAGATGAAGAGGAGGTTATCTTGAGACGATTTCGGGGCTTAGCGTCCCCGCGGCACGGTCCTCGACCAGGCCTCCTTTTTGATTGACTGTCATAGTGTCTCTCTGACTGGTGATTGTTCTCTGATTGTTTACGCAATTGATTGTACATTTTCCTGAAGATTATGTGTTATGTTTCTCTATACTAGAATGTCTATTTGTTAGTCTGCCTACCTAAGGCTAGAGACCAGACGCTCAGGGCTAGCTAGCTTCATTACACTTATTAATGGCGATATTACGAGGTGTGTCGTAGGGAGGTCGGCCCAGCGCGGGGGTTGAGCCAGAGCTCAACCCCCGCAAGCACAACTAGGTGAGAACACACACACACATATTGCTATCCTCCATATCGTCGATAAGAACATTACATTCACTTGGATCACAGGAGCCTTGAACCCCAGACCACACAAGCAGCAGCCTGCAGCTGGCCCCACCCAGCCACCATCTCCTACAATTAAGGAGGATTCCTTAACTGCCTGTGACACCTAACTGCTCTCCAACTGACACCTTAGCCTGCAGGTGTTAGGTGGTGCAGGTCGTGGCCAGTACTCACGACACAGGGGTTAATATATGAGCCGGGTGTTGATCACCCAACACCTCCATGCCAGAGTAGCACCCCAGGGAGGGTGTAAAGTCTCAGTTGGGCAGCAGGGAGGTGTCCACACCATCAATAACAGGAGCGGGGCTGAACATATGGTGACCAATCATCACATCAGAAAGTGAAGAGACGACCAGGTTTCGGTCCGTCCTGGACCATTCTCAAGTCTACCTGTCAATATCTGTCTTGTGGCCTCCACGGGGACAGGAAGCCACCTTGTGTGTGTTACACTGTGGCTGGTTGAGCGTGACGCTGGCACTCTGGAATATGCCACTGGCACTGTCCTCACCCCCCCCCCTCAAGCTTCCTTCATCTTTCCAATCTCTGATGACTGTCTGGAGGAACACGCTCCCAGAGCACTTAGCCTGCACCCGGGAGACACCACCCTGGCCATGTACACCTTGACACTCCCCCTCCCCTTACTCCCCCTTCTCTCTCTCTCTCTCTCTCTCTCTCTCTCTCTCTCTCTCTCTCTCTCTCTCTCTCTCTCTCTCTCTCTCTCTCTCTCTCTCTCTCTCTCTCTCTCTCTCTCTCCCTCTCTCTCTCCCTCCCTCCCTCTCTCTCTCCCTCTCTCCCTCTCTCTCTCTCTACATCATCTCTATTCATTCCCATTTTCTTCCTATTCTCTCTCCCCTTCACCACCCTACTTGATGTTTTTCCATAACCCTTATCCTCCTACCAGAGTCCCCCCCCCTTCATCCCCTCCCCCATGACCCCCCCTCCCTCCCTGGGTCCCCAAGAGTCCCCCTCCCTCTCCTACCTTCCCCCTCCCCCCTCCCCTCCCTCAATATCTTGAGTGACATCTCATCAAAGATGCTTAAGTTATTAAGTTCTCAGTCACCACTCTGGATCCTGCGACCCCATGCTAACTGGAAGCCTCAGACCCCATGCTAACTGGAAGCCTCAGACCCCCATGCTAACTGGAAGCCTCAGACCCCCATGTTAACTGGAAGCCTCAGACCCCCATGTTAACTGGAAGCCTCAGACCCCCATGCTAACTGGAAGCCTCAGACCCCCATGCTAACTGGAAGCCTCAGACCCCCATGCTAACTGGAAGCCTCAGACCCCCATGCTAACTGGAAGCCTCAGACCCCCATGCTAACTGGAAGCCTCAGACCCCCATGCTAACTGGAAGCCTCAGACCCCCATGCTAACTGGAAGCCTCAGACCCCCATGCTAACTGGAAGCCTCAGACCCCCATGCTAACTGGAAGCCTCAGACCCCCATGCTAACTGGAAGCCTCAGACCCCCATGCTGACTGGAAGCCTCAGACCCCCATGCTAACTGGAAGCCTCAGACCCCCATGCTAACTGGAAGCCTCCGAGACCATGCTAACTGGAAGCCTCATGTCTCACTAATTATGAAGCCCATCGCCCTGGGATCTAGTTCTTGGAGAAAGAAAAAAAAGTTGGAAATTGAATCGAGGCTAATTAGCAAGCCACCAGGGAACTTTCAATTTTAATTTCTTGATTAATTGAACTTTTCTGCTTCTCCAGATGACAAGAGTAGTGAGGAAGGTGGTGGGAGGGTGAGGAGATAAACCCGGAGCTGTGTGATGGTGGTGTTGTGTGGCTCTTGGTGCTCTGGAGCAGGAGGAGGAGAGTAGTGGTGTGGTCACACACACACACACACACACACACACACACACACACACACACACACACACACACACACACACACACACACACACACACAAATGGAATGCATTAGGCAGTGATGTGGTGGAGGCTGACTCCATACACAGTTTCAAGTGTAGATATGATAGAGCCCAGTAGGCTCAGGAACCTGTACACCTGTTGATTGACAGTTGAGAGGCGGGACCAAAGAGCCAGAGCTCAACCCCCGCAAGCATAATAAGGTGAGTATACACACACACACACACACACAGTGAGATATTTCAGAAAGAAGTGACTGAAAGAAGTGCGCAGAGTTTCTTTCACTTGATGCCACTGTTCACCTAGTGATGCCCCCAGGGTGTAGCCAGCTGTGTTTCCCTGGGCATGTGTGAGACAGAGAGAATATATGTAGAAGATATGATAAAAATAAATATGTCGGGCAGAATAGTAAATTAGACAACCAACGATTAGAAAGGCGGGGTCCAAGAGCTATCATCACGATTCTGCACAAATAGTGAATTCAAATATTAAATACACTATATTTCAAATGTGCAAGGGAGTACCTGAAGGGCAGAAGACAGAGAGTCAGAGTGTGGGACGTCATCTCAGGCTGGGGGGATGTAGCAAGTGGGGTCCCACAAGGCTCGGTCTTGGCACCACTGCTGTTCTCAGTCTCTTGGAGTTATCTACCAAAGGCAGTGACGTCATTGTTGCCATATTCGAGTTCCGGTCTTGTTCTCACTCTCATGAGAGTGAGAACACTCTACCCACCATGAGAGTGAGAACACTCTACCCACCATGAGAGTGAGAACACTCTACCCACCATGAGAGTGAGAACACTACCCACCATGAGAGTGAGAACACTACCCACCATGAGAGTGAGAACACTCTACCCACCATGAGAGTGAGAACACTCTACCCACCATGAGAGTGAGAACACTCTACCTACCATGAGAGTGAGAACACTCTACCCACCATGAGAGTGAGAACACTCTACCCACCATGAGAGTGAGAACACTCTACCCACCATGAGAGTGAGAACACTCTACCCACCATGAGAGTGAGAACACTCTACCCACCATGAGAGTGAGAGCACTCTACCCACCATGAGAGTGAGAACACACTACCCACCATGAGAGTGAGAACACTCTACCCATCATGAGAGTGAGAACACTCTACCCACCATGAGAGTGAGAACACTCTACCCACCATGAGAGTGAGAACACACTACCCACGATGAGAGTGAGATCTACCCAAGATCTACCTCCACTTGACTACTGGAGAGCAAGATAAGCTTGCTCCAGAGTACTGGTAGCCTGGAGCCATATCTCCCTCGTTCCTATATGCCAGGAGCTGTCTTCACTATCCCGCTGGAAGACAACCTTCAAACAACCCACATTGGAATCACACATTAACATGTACCTGGGCGCACCAAATGTGCGGGTTCGAGCCCTCCTCGTGGCTCATATACTGATTTTCTCGAACCTCAAACAAGTTTCAAAGTTGAAGGCTACCCCGGGGGACGTGGCCCGCGGTATCCCATACATTAGTGGGCGAGCCAGAGGCTTGGGGACCCCGCACGACATAAAGACAGGCTATTTAACACAAGGGACACACGCACAAGGGGACACAGGTGGAAACTGAGTGCCCAAATGAGCCACAGAGTGGCTCATTCCTATGAGCCATGAGAGATATTCCTAGGCGGGAAAAAAAGCTACCAAAAATTCCCTACATGGAGGAAGACACGCAAACCTCTGATAAGAACGGGACATTTCACAGGGAAACTTAATGTAAACATTACCAATTTTGAACTCGGGAGAGATTTCTCCGCAAGACGAAGAGCTTTCCTAACCTTCCCTCCATCCTCCCCGCCCCCTCCCTCCTCTTCCCTCCATCCTCCCCCCCTCCCTTCCTCCTCTTCCCTCCATCCTCCCTCACCCCCCCTTCCTCACTATTTCCTCCGTCCGTTCCTTCTCATCACCAACAGCAGTTTTACCAATAACAAGCTGATGAATACGAGACCATCCACTCCTCAGACCTGGCCAAAATCCACGCTCCACGGCCGCCTCAAAGGGATTTTTTTCAATAGATAAATTGGTTTCCGTCAGATCTGGAATCCGGTTCTTATGAAGTAAATCCCACAGGCTGTTGCGTCGTAATGAGACGCTCCGGAGGGGGGGGAGCTGGGGGGGGGGTGGGGGGGGGAGGAGGCGGGACAAAGGGACAGGACGTATGAGGGAGAGAACGAGAGGTAAAGTGAGAGAAGAGGAAAGGAGGAGTGAGGAGACTTTCCTCAACTAAGGAGAGCTTATTCTTAGGAAGAGAAAGGGAGATGAAAGTAATATAAGAAGATAGAATGAACAAGTACTGAGACAATGAGAGTAACAATCCGCCCCCCTTGCAAGGAAGGGGGGGGATACAGGGGGGGTACAGGCTATGGTCAACAGAAGGAACCAGCCAATCAGTTGTCCTCTCTCAAGGAACAATATTCTAGACTAATACCCCACAAAGAACGCCTCATTCCTAGCACTATGCCACCAGGATGAAGATGTTGACACAGTCATCATGGGAGAACACATACCTTCGCGAGGTGGGACACGAACAAGGGGACACAGGTGGAAACGTAGTACCCACATGAGCCACAGAGACGTTAGAAAGAACTTTTTCAGTGTCAGAGTAATTAGTAAATGGAATACATTAGGCAGTGATGTGGTGGAGGTTGACTCCATACACAGTTTTAAATGTAGATATGATAGAGCCCAGTAGGCTCAGGAACCTGTACACCAGTTGATTGACGGTTGAAAGGCGGGACCAAAGAGCCAAAGCTCAACCCCCGCAAGAACAATTAGGTGAGTATAATTAGGTGAGTACGTAAAGTGGAGTATAACAGTCTTCCGATCAACATTCCCACAGAGCTGCAGCCCAGGAAGACAATAGTCTTGAAGTGACTCGATGAAGCACTTAATAACAATCCTCTCAAACTATTAGAGAAGACATAGAAGGAAGAAGTGGCTGGGCCAAGGTAGAAGAAGTAATTATCAAGTCGGGATCGACAACCGTGATGAAAGTAAAGTTTAAAGAAATTTCCTTGGCAGAAAAAGCCGTCAGCCAAGGTATCCTCCGCCTCTACTACCACCTGAGACCAGCCAATTACAACATAGAACAAGAAGAACACTTCAACATAACCCCATGTTGGACATGCTACAAGTACGACCACACAGCCGCAGTCTGCCAACATAGGGATATCAAAGTATGTTCTCAATGTGGCCAGCCGAGACACATGTTCAGGGAGTACACAGATAAAACAAACCCCAAATGTCTCACTTGTGGTGATTGATGCCAGCGTCAATCACCACAAGTGAGACATCAATCTCACTGGCATCAATCAATGGCATCAGTCTGGCATCAATCCATCAATCTCTAACACCAAGAAAACTATCCTGAAACAAAAAAGGGACGAAGCTGCAGCAAAAAAGATAGCAATGGCCACCAATACCTAGACAGGTTTCGCTGCCACAAATACTTAAATAAATAAGGTATTACACAACCCAGCAAACACTACATTACAGATAACTGGCGACCTACCAACAAAGATTCTGAGCAGTATGATAACTGCCCACCTAGATAACTTACCAAAGTCAGGGTCACTCGGATCCGCGGTTAGAGAAAGCTACAGGAAGAATGGTCTCCCAGAAATGGTCTTCCCAGACATTGCTTCCTCCCTTAACATCTGGGTACAAGTGACAGGATGAACAACCCAGCGGGTTTTCTTCCTATTGGGGAGTGTTGTATGATGTAAGCCCCGGTGGCCAGCACGTCAGCACTCCCTATCCTGGTACCAGGTCCCAACAAGAGCCAGGACCCACAACTGCAGAAGCCCTCAGTGAGTCAGAGGAAGTTGAAACAACATAACCAGCCACCACTAATGACCCCCAAGGGGGGGGGGGAGGCTACAAACATACATGCACATCACGAGACACAACAACTAGAGAATACCGATGAGGTAACTGAGACAGAGCAGGGAAAGTGTTGGGCATCAAGGCTCACCACACACACACACACACACACACACACACACACACACACACACACACACACACACACACACACACACACACACACACACACATTGATTGTGTGCATTGGAACTACCTTTCAGTGCCAGAGTAGTTAACAGGTGGAATGCATTAGGCAGTGATGTGGTGGAGGCTGACTCCATACACAGTTTCAAATGTAGATATGATGGAGCCCAGTAGGCTCAGGAACCTGTACACCTGTTGATTGACAGTTGAGAGGCGGGACCAAAGAGCCAGAGCTCAACCCCCGCAAGCACAAATAGGTGAGTACAATTAGGTGAGTACACACACACACACACATAAACCCAAGACTCAGAAGAAATATATATCAAGATCGAATTCTCCTTGATCAACAAGACCCAAACGGTTAACCTCAAGACCCTCCAAGACTCTATACAACCTCAGAAAATACAATTTCAACACAACATATCCGACGCTAATACGATGGTCGTCTACGGACATATAACGTCGTATGATTTCACCCAAACACCCTTATCCATTCAGCAGATAATCAGCGATAAGTTTAACCCAATGCACAACGGACACGCATCGATCCCAGACCATCGACGAGGTGGAAGAGTCCCACCAGTGTCAACACAGTCATCCAATCATTAACAATAACTCAACACAGTGTTCGAAGCTGGACTCCTCTCGCAGCACTGCAACTCAACAACTTCTACAGAGAAATAGACAAGGATATAATATCCTTCCGTGTCCCAGAACCTTGGGACACGGAACACTGGGACACGGAACACTGGGACACGGAACACTGGGACACGGAACACTGGGACACGGAACACTGGGACACGGAACACTGGGGCACGGAACACTGGGACACGGAACACTGGGACACGGAACACTGGGACACGGAACACTGGGACACGGAACACTGGGACACGGAACACTGGGACACGGAACACTGGGACACGGAACACTGGGGCACGGAACACTGGGACACGGAACACTGGGACACGGAACACTGGGACACGGAACACTGGGACACGGAACTCAGGGACACGGAACACTGGGTCACGGAACACTGGGACACGGAACACTGGGTCACGGAACACTGGGACACGGAATACTGGGACACGGAACACTATGACACGGAACACTGGGACACGGAACACTGGGACACGGAACACTGGGACACAGAACACTGGGACACGGAACACTGGGACACAGAACACTGGGACACGGAACACTGGGACAAAACACAGCAGTGCTAGGGGAACTATATTAAAGATGTCACCTGTAGTTTTCCATACAGAGTCCCGCCTTAAGGTTGCCCTTTTAAAGAATATATTCTGGGTACTCCTTTATTGTACGTTGAGGGAAGGAAGGAGTGATTTGTTGACCAGACCACACACTAGAAAGTGAAGGGACGACGATGTTTCGGTCCGTCCTGGACCATTCTCAAGTCGATCGACTTGAGAATGGTCCAGGACGGACCGAAACGTCGTCGTCCCTTCACTTTCTAGTGTGTGGTCTTGTCAACATACTTCAGCCACGTTATTGTGACTCATCGCCTGCACAAGGAGTGGTTTGGTTAGGTTAGGTGAGGCGCTACTAGTTTGTTAAGTTAGGTTAGGTTAGGTTAGGTGAGGCGCTACTAGTTTGTTAGGTTAGGTTAGGTTAGGTTAGGTTAGGTTAGGTTAGGTGAGGCGCTACTAGTTTGTTAGGTTAGGTTAGGTTAGGTTAGGTTAGGTTAGGTTAGGTGAGGCGCTACTAGTTTGTTAAGTTAGGTTAGGTTAGGTTAGGTTAGGTTAGGTTAGGTTAGGTTAGGTGAGGCGCTACTAGTTTGTTAGGTTAGGTTAGGTTAGGTTAGGTGAGGCGCTACTAGTTTGTTAGGTTAGGTTAGGTTAGGTTAGGTTAGGTTAGGTTAGGTTAGGTTAGGTGAGGCGCTACTAGTTTGTTAAGTTAGGTTAGGTTAGGTTAGGTTAGGTTAGGTTAGGTTAGGTGAGGCGCTACTAGTTTGTTAGGTTAGGTTAGGTTAGGTTAGGTTAGGTTAGGTGAGGCGCTACTAGTTTGTTAGGTTAGGTTAGGTTAGGTTAGGTTAGGTTAGGTTAGGTTAGGTTAGGTTAGGTTAGGTGAGGCGCTACTAGTTTGTTAAGGAGTTTGGTCAGACAGAACGATGTGGTTTGTGAGGAGTCAACACTGACCTTAGGTCAGGTCACTGGAGAAGCACCCTCACCCCCACCTCACCCCCCCCCCCCACCCCTCTACTCCAAGGCTCTATCTTGTTTGTTAATTCATTTAAAGTAGAGAAATTTCTGATAATAAAAGTAATTGTAGTTAATAACTTATTTTGTTAAGTACTTAAGTTAATTAACTTCATTTGAGAATAAAGAGTCAGTCCCTTAAGTTGACAAAGAGGCAGTTGACTCATTTGCCCGAAACGTTTTTGCCCGATGTTGCCCTAAACGCTATGCGTGTTTGTGGCTTTAGGTATTGTATGTACTACCTCTATCTATAAACCCAACTTTATGTTTGTAAATCAACTATGTATGTACTTTTCCTGAATAAAGAATTTGAATTTGAATTTGGAATATAAGAACTAGTTCTAAGAAACTCATGTTCAACCTCGAATCAGTAGCAGTCTCCGCGGGTGTAAGAAGTGCTACTCAACACTTCGTTAATTCACTAATGCGGAGAAATTCAAGTATTATTTAGATTTTATAATAGATAATCAACCTTGCTCAAGTACCAATGTAATCTAACATCATTTGGAATAATGATTAAGTCACCATTAGTGTCCAGCACAGATGAATCAAGCCTTGTTAATTATCTATGGAAATTAGTTTGACAACTACTGGAGCCGGTCGGCCGAGCGGACAGCACACTGGACTTGTGATCCTGTGGTCCCGGGTTCGATCCCAGGCGCCGGCGAGAAACAATGGGCAGAGTTTCTTTCACCCTATGCCCCTGTTACCTAGCAGTAAAATATGTACCTGGGTGTTAGTCAGCTGTCACGGGCTGCTTCCTGGGGGTGGAGGCCTGGTCGAGGACCGGGCCGCGGGGACACTAAAGCCCCGAAATCATCTCAAGATAACTAGCCAAGGTCGGCTTCCCAGTTTGTGAGGGCAGAGTTTGTTTATTTTTACTTTAGCCAAGTTGATATTTTTTGTGTTTATTTTTGTGTATACTATTTCTGATGCCAGGTGCACTTAATTATAATCTGCGTTCAAATATTACTTCCACGGCTGTGACAATGCCTACCACTGTTGAAACCCCTTCAGAATCAATGGGAACAGTTGCTCGTCCCAATGGCCAGAGATCAGCTCAGGAAATGGCTATTCCTCTTTTTGCTGGGGAATCGCGTTTATTAGAATCATGGTTTAGTAAGGTTGAAGCGAAAACAGTTGCACGTTTTTCTAAGCCTACTGATGCCGAATACTTAGCAATTGCACGGTCAGCCGTGGACACAACCAAAGGTGATGCACGTTTTGTTGTTGATGAGAAAGCCATTGTTAGCCTCCAGTCTTGGCCTGAATTTAAGGATTTCTTTCGCCGTCGCTTTGTTAATAAAGGAGACCTTGACCCATATAGGTTAGTCAAGAAAATTGCCAATGCCACCATGCAGCCTGGTGAATCGTTTAATGCGTTTACTAGCCGTCTCGATCAGTATCTGTATGCCTTAGTTTCTGCTATGAATAATTCAACTTGGTTAGATAAAGACAATAATCTGTCCCCTGAGGCTATGGCCAAAATGATAGCATTTGGTACTTTAATGCATTTTGCCCCCGAGCATACAAAACCAATCGTTGAGCAACAAAATTTTGGTGTTAAACATGAAATTGGTGAAGTATTTGAGGCTATTAACAATGCCGCAGATAAACTAGCTCCCCGAAGTGCTCAACTGTTGCCACCCTCTGATGCTGTAAATGTAGTTACAAGTTCTCAGCATCCTCCCACAAATTCTCAAAACTCTTGGTCGCAGAAGCATACCCATGCTCATAGCCCCCAGTCAAATTCGCCGCCTCATAAAATGCCGAAACGCCATAGTCCCCAACCATCCACTCCCTCATGTTGGCATTGTGGTAAGAGTAACCACCTTGCAAGGGACTGTTGGTCCGCCCCTAGATCATCACCTCCTAGACAATTCTCTCGGCCCCCTCATCAATCTAATCATTCTAGGCTTCCATATTGCACGTACCATAAACAAGTTGGTCACCACACTGCGGATTGTAGAGCTAGGCAAAGGACATCTCCACCTCGTAACTCCCATGGTCAGTCTTGGCGAGGCTCACAGCGTCCAAGACATTATCAGAACTCTCGTAATTACAACTCCCAGCCCAGCTATAATGCAACTTCAAATTATAATGCTCAGTCACAGAATGCTGGAGCTCAGAATGTTCACTCCATGTCGTCGGGAAACCCCCAAGGCCATCCGCTAACCAATTCAAGCTAGCCAATCCTAGTGCCCTCCCTGTGTATTCAGTAGCTACCCAAAATAGATTTGGACACTTGACAGAGGAGGACACTGACTCTAGACCAGTTGTAGATGTTGACGGATCCACAGTAAATTTGACACAAACAAGACGCAGATATCCCAGACAACATAAGTCAAAAATAGTAACTTGTCCAGTCTCAAGTGATGGTCCCCTTGTATCAGCCATTGTACATGGTAGAGTTTTAAAAGTTTTTCTTGACTCAGGTGCAAAAATTAATATTGTCAAGCCCTCAGCTCTTAGAGACATTGAAAGTAAGCACCCTACTATTTTAAAACAGTCACACATACCTTTTCTAAGTGGTATTTCAGGAAATAAAGTAAAAGTTCAGGGTGAAATTGACCTCCCACTCAAGTTCAATGATGTCACATTGTCTATAACATGTTTAGTTGTTGACATTATTCATTTTCCTGGAGACATTCTCTTAGGTCTGTACACCATGATTGATGAAAATATTGCATTGTTTCCCCATCGTTGGAACATAAGTATCAAAGACCATGTCATACCCTTGTGTAGCATGTATCGACAGGGCCACGAGTTCAATCTTCAATCAGATTACGTTAATTTTGTTGACACCCGCCTTGCAAGCGTAGGTATGTCAGATCATTGTCGTGGTAGCATACCCGAGAAAACAGGCACTCGATTGAAGCATAGTAGTTGTGCAGTTGTTAAGGAGAATGAGTATCGGGACTTTCTGGAAGGGGACGCCCTAACGGATTCTCGTTGTCTCGCTCGCCTGGCAGCTTCCATCTCTGAAGTCAGTGGTTCCATGGCTACTGACACTGTGTTACACCCTCATTCTCTCACCAGAATAAGAGTTAAGGTTCAGGGAGTGCCTGAGTTGTCGGATGTGATTGCGGAAAGTGAAACATGTAAAGTGAATGGTACATTTGTTGAACCCTCCTGGCACACAGTGCAGGATGGTATTGTCACACTTTTTATCGCAAACACTAGTAATGCCGATATCCATCTCCAGTCGGGTACCCATGTTGTAGATTTTGCCCATTACTCGTTACCGGTGCGAGTTGTGGATGATGTCTCCATGGATCATACTGTTTGTACACTCACACCAGGAGAACAGGGATCTCAGCCAGAGGTGCAAGCGCAACACCTCAGTCCTACTGATTTTCCTGACTCTGTGGCTCAGCTTTTGAAAATTTTGAACAGGAATAGAGCTGTTGTTGCTCTACCAGGAGAAAAATTAGGTCTCACTCCTCTTATTACACATAAAATTCCCCTTGAACAAGGAACTACGCCTATTTATGTACCAGCTTACCGTCTTCCCCATTCTCAGAGAGCAGAAGCAGATAGACTTGTAGAAGAAATGTTACAGAGTGATGTAATTGAATCGAGTAATTCGCCATGGAACGCTCCATTGATTCTTGTACCAAAGCGAGATGGGACTTGGAGACCTGTAATCGATTATCGCAAGCTTAACAGAGTAACAATACCTGATCGTTTCCCACTTCCAGTTCTAAATGATTTGTTGCAAAGTATTGGTCGAAACAAAGTATTCTCAACGTTAGATTTGTTGCAGGGATTCTGGCAAATCCCCCTTGATGAGGAAAGTAAACAATTGACAGCCTTTAGTACTCCCAATGGTCATTTTCATTTCAAAAGAATGCCGTTTGGTTTGCGTAGTAGTCCAATAACCTTTTCACGGCTCATGACAAATCTATTTCGTAGATTGATAGGAAGTACGCTTCTAGTTTACCTTGATGATCTCATAATCATGTCGCAAGATGTTCAGACTCATTTCCAGAACCTTGAAAAAGTACTTGCAAAGCTCGCTGAAGCTAATTTAAAAATAAAGCTTGCAAAATGTTCATTTTTAAAGCAAAAGATTAATTTCCTAGGTCATACAGTTACACCTTCAGGTATTACATTGAATGAATCAAAAATTATTGCTGCCCGTGATTTTCCAACACCTCGTACCGCAGAAGCCGTAAGACAGTTCACAGGTCTTGTAGGATTTTATCGTTCATTTATTGCTGGATTCTCTATTATAGCCGCTCCGCTTTACAAGTTGCAAAGAAAAGATGAACCCTTTGTTTGGGGAGAGGCCCAGGATCAGTCATTCAAAAAACTCAAAGCAGCCTTGATTTCGTCACCTGTCCTTAGGTATCCAGATTTTTCTAAACCTTTTACGTTGGTTACAGATGCTAGTGACATAGGTTTAGGTGCTGCATTACTTCAAACAGAAGGTCACAGAGATCACGCAATAGCTTATGCTAGCCGCACATTATCTAAAGAAGAGAAAAATTATAGTGCAACAGAACGAGAAGCCTTGGCAGTTGTTTGGGCACTTAAACATTTCAAGGATACAATTTATAATTACCCAGTTCATGTTCTTACAGATCACCAACCATTAATTCCCTTGTTCAAAAATAAGAATCCAGTTGGAAAGTTTGCTAGATATTTGCTCACAATTCAAGAATTCAATCCCACATTTGGATATATTCCAGGAAAGCAAAATGTTGTAGCCGATGCGTTTTCTCGACACGTAGCTGCGATTCAGTTAAATTACCCAGCATTAGATGCTACAGTAGTAGAAACGGAACAAAGACAAGACCCCATATGGGCACCCGTCATTAAATTTTTGACTAAGCAAGACACTCGCCCGATTCATAAACCACCAGTACCATTGAAAGAACTAGTTATGTTGGACAATTTACTGTGTAGAGTAGTAAAGCTAGGGACAGCCCCGAGGAAATGTTGTCAGTTAGTTGTTCCAGCTGTCTTGGTACCAACTGTGTTAAAAATTATCCATGATGCTCCTGCAAGTGCACATCCAGGAAAGGATCGTACACTCCAACAAGGTCGATTGAAATATTTTTGGCCAAAAATGGCTAAGGAGATTGCTCATTATGTTGACAGATGTTTAACTTGTTTACAGCACAAGGGACATGTTTCAGGACCTAATCCAATTCAGGTGTACCCAGCAACTAAAGCTCCTTGGGAACGAATATCGATGGACTTATTGACAAATTTTGCGGAAACAGAGAAAGGGAACAAACATTTGCTTGTAATGGTCGATAATTTTTCACGGTTTTGCGAACTAGTTCCTATCCCGAACAAAACAGCTGAAACCATAGCCAGCGCATTCCATGACCAAATAATTTGTAGATATAGTATGCCTAAAGTAATCCTTTCAGATAATGGTCCAGAATTCAGTAATAGTATTCTAACTAGCTTGTGTGATTTATATAACATCAAAAAATGTAGCATCATGCCTTATCATCCGGCAAGTAATGGACTAGCTGAACGTACTAACAGGAAAGTGTTAGATGCCTTGAGAGTCACGTTGAATTTTGATAACAACAATTGGGATGATTTTATACCCTTAATTCAGTGTGCTATAAATTCTTCAATTAATGTTTCTACTGGTGACACACCTCACGCTATTCTTTATGGTACAGATAAGATCCTCCCTAATGAATTGATTAACGTACCTCCTACTCCCTTATATAACGTAGATGATTTTGTTCAAGTGAAGCGTAGACAAATGCAATTAGTATTCAAGAAAATACGAGAACAACTGTCCAAAGCAACAGCCGAGTTCACTCTAGCAAGGAATGCACGAGCTAAACCCAATAAAATAACTATTGGATCTGTAGTAATGATACTTAACCAACACAGGTCTGGTCCTATGTACAAGTTAACTAAGAAATTTTTGGGTCCATATAAGGTAATCGAGCTTATTAAAGGTAACAAATACAGACTTAAGAACTTGTTAACAGGAGAGTACATAAATGAACATTTAGACCACATGAAGTTAGCTAAAATGACTGTTGACGAGACTGATGAGGAAGATGACAATGAACTTACCCAGACAGATACTCCTACTCGGACACCACCTTCTGTGGTTGACAGACCACTTGATGTTCAGCAACCCCATACTAGCAATTATAATCTTAGATCTAGACCTCTCGTTTCAACCGTGCACTCACCACACGTCCATTGGCTAGATGTTAACGAGGATATCTCTCAAGATGATAGTTTGTCACATGAAGTTTCATCTGTTCCGGACCTTCAGTCAGAGCCAGAGTTGTATAGTGCTCTGGATGAGCTAGGTGTAGATATCCGCAGAATTTATAATTGAATGCACTCTGTAGTTATTCTGTTTGTTTTGAAAAAAAAAAAAAAAAAAAAAAAAACTCAATTGCAGTATTTCTACCACATGTGTCTTATTATTACCATTATATATAATGTATAGTTTTTCTCAACTTTATTTTGTTATGAATTAGATGCCATTGTCAAGTCTACTACCATTTGTATTTTTACAGTGCTTGTCATAAGAGTTATTATTGTTCTAGCAACCACATTGTGGCCAGTGAATCCTGACTGCTATCACACAGATGTTAGTCTTCTTGATCCAGGTCTTGTATATAGCTTGTAAATATATTGCACATTATATATATTGTACATTGGTCTTGTAAATATATTGTATTATTTCAGAAAAAAAGAGAAAAAAAAAACAAAAAAAATCATTATCTATCTTGAAATTCAATTGTGGTTGTTAGGTCAGAACTTTGTTCCATTAATGTAATAATTGTTTAATTTTGTATGGTTTTCAAGCACATGCCATTGACACATGTTAATAATTTTGTTTAGGCAATACCTTGAGTTGTATTGTTCATATCTGATCAGTAGACATACACATGTTCTTAATACTCTGGTTTAGTCAAAGCATTGTTACCATGATTTTCACCTATTATGATGATTTTTTTTTTGTGTGCATATATGCCGAGTTGTTAGTATTACGCACACCTGATCTTCTTTCAATGTTTTATTATGCAAATTTCACATGTAAGCCATTATTGAATGCCACCGAGGTCCTTTCAGTATCATTGTAACTATATAGCTAGCCAGAGCTTGTCGACAAGGGACGTCGACTTGGTAGCGTGTCCGAGCGGTGTTATACTCAAATTCTGTCAGTTGAAATGTAACCAATCACAGGCAAGTAGGCCTCTGACGTCATGCCAGACAGAGGAGCATCAAGCATGCTCCCAGCAGCCTCAGTTATCCTCACAGACCCAGAGTAGGTGGACCTCGGCTGGCCAGTTATACACCTGTTTGCCTCACTCAATAAATATATACAGAAGCGACTACTGTGTCTACATTCAACCCGAACAAGGCAAACGAATATCTGGCCTGGCTTTACGGGCTATTCATGCCCGTGCCACCTCTTAAGTGGCTTAATCTTCATCTATCTGGCCTGGCTTGTGTTATTAAGATAACGTCTAAAGGAATATATTTCAGTAGGTAGTGTTTTATTTTAAATTTTGTGTAATAAATAATTATTGAAGTAATTTCTATGGTTTAGTGGACTTTTCCCCATTTCATATATTCCCGTATTTATTGAATAAGTTCATGTGAACTTTCCAAGCACTCCTAAGTCTATTTAAAATATATAAACCATTTTGTTGAGTTAATCAACACTTAAAGTAAATTCCTCCCTCCAGTCAAATAATTGGGGATCCACATACTTATATTTATATGTGGAGATTTATATGTGTAATTGACTGATCCTTCCCACAGTCAATTAGCGTAGTTACAGCAGCACTCAGGTTGGTGGAGACAGCACTCAGGTTCTTGGAGGCAGCACTCAGGTTGGTGGAGGCAGCACTCAGGTTGGTGGAGGCAGCACTCAGGTTGGTGGAGACAGCACTCAGGTTGGTAGAGGCAGCACTCAGGTTGGTGGAGACAGCACTCAGGTTGGTGGAGGCAGCACTCAGGTTGGTGGAGGCAGCACTCAGGTTGGTGGAGACAGCACTCAGGTTGGTAGAGGCAGCACTCAGGTTGGTGGAGACAGCACTCAGGTTGGTGGATGCAGCACTCAGGTTGGTGGAGGCAGCACTCAGGTTGGTGGAGGCAGCACTCAGGTTGGTGGAGACAGCACTCAGGTTGGTAGAGGCAGCACTCAGGTTGGTGGAGGCAGCACTCAGGTTGGTGGAGGCAGCACTCAGGTTGGTGGGGGCAGCACTCAGGTTGGTGGAGGCAGCACTCAGGTTGGTGGAGGCAGCACTCAGGTTGGTGGAGGCAGCACTCAGGTTGGTGGAGGCAGCACTCAGGTTGGTGGAGACAGCACTCAGGTTGGTGGAGACAGCACTCAGGTTGGTGGAGGCAGCACTCAGGTTGGTAGAGGCAGCACTCAGGTTGGTAGAGGCAGCACTCAGGTTGGTGGAGGCAGCACTCAGGTTGGTAGAGGAAGCACTCAGGTTGGTGGAGGCAGCACTCAGGTTGGTGGAGGCAGCACTCAGGTTGGTGGAGGCAGCACTCAGGTTGGTGGAGGCAGCACTCAGGTTGGCGGAGGAAGCACTCAGGTTGGCGGAGGCAGCACTCAGGTTGGTGGAGGCAGCACTCAGGTTGGCGGAGGCAGCACTCAGGTTGGTGGAGACAGCACTCAGGTTGGTGGAGGCAGCACTCAGGTTGGTGGAGGCAGCACTCTGGTTGGTGGAGGCAGCACTCAGGTTGGTGGAGACAGCACTCAGGTTGGTGGAGGCAGCACTCAGGTTGGTGGAGGCAGCACTCAGGTTGGTGGAGACAGCACTCAGGTTGGTGGAGACAGCACTCAGGTTGGTGGAGACAGCACTCAGGTTGGTTACAGCAGCACTCAGGTTGGTGGAGACAGCACTCAGGTTGGTGGAGGCAGCACTCAGGTTGGTAGAGGCAGCACTCAGGTTGGTAGAGGCAGCACTCAGGTTGGTAGAGGAAGCACTCAGGTTGGTGGAGGCAGCACTCAGGTTGGTAGAGGCAGCACTTAGGTTGGTGGAGACAGCTGTACAAGTCTCCTTCAAGACACTTGGAGCCCAGGTTCAGTAAGTGTTGAGAGCATTAGTGTTGTGAGGTGTCCGTGGCCGTGTGGTGAACAGTCACCAGGAGCACAAGGGAACACTGGTTATCTTGAGGTTATCTTGAGATGATTTCGGGGCTTTAGTGTCCCCGCGGCCCGGTCCTCGACCAGGCCTCCACCCTCAGGAAGCAGCCCGTGACAGCTGACTAACACCCAGGTACCTATTTTACTGCTAGGTAACAGGGGCATAGGGTGAAAGAAACTATGCCCATTGTTTCTCGCCGGCGCCTGGGATCGAACCCGGGACCACAGGATCACAAGTCCAGTGTGCTGTCCGCTCGGCCGACCGGCTCCCCTAACCTCCCTGGGGGTTAATATTGAACCAGAAGCACAGGGTTAACATCTAGAACCGTTAATTAACCGTCAGTATTAACTTAAGAATACGAGGTCTTAGTCGGGGTACCGTTATGTACACAACAAGACCATGGCAGCAATTGAACTCACAAACAACTTTGAGAAGCAATGGAAAATTAGCACAAATCAACAAAAGTTCCAGATGATACACATTGCAAAAAGAAACCCGGACCCCATTATCCTTGACAACCGCCCGATCCAA
Source organism: Procambarus clarkii (assembly GCF_020424385.1). Taxonomy (NCBI): domain Eukaryota; kingdom Metazoa; phylum Arthropoda; class Malacostraca; order Decapoda; family Cambaridae; genus Procambarus; species Procambarus clarkii. Next base: position 1,305,810 of record NC_059605.1, on the reverse strand, counting down.
TATGCAGATGTAGGCAGAATACTGGGACTCGTGATCAATAGAACAGGGATACAAATTCACGTAAGGGACCGACTAAACAAAGCCAAAGTAACCTTAGGAAAACTGAGGAGATTCCGAAGCCTCAGTACTAACATTCAGATCCACCTATAGAAGGCTCTAGTCCGGAGCATCTAGAGTATCCCCCAGTACCACTACACACCATAAAGAAAACTAGCATGCAGAAACTGCAAGCAGTACAAAATAAGGCGCTAAGGAGAGCAGCAAAACACCGTCCACCATATGATCAGACAATCCAGGAGCTCCACGAACTCCTGAACATACAGCCACTAAACATCAGACTGCAGCACCAAGCCATCAGGGTGTGGAACACCATCCGAATGTTAGAGGACCCAATGTTAGAAAGATTACTCCAAGATGAGACGCCCCACTCCCACAGCTGGTGGCCCAAGATGAGACGCCCCACTCCCACAGCTGGTGGCCCAAGATGAGACGCCCCACTCCCACAGCTGGTGGCTCAAGATGAGACGCCCCTCTCCCACGGCAGGTGGCCCAAGATGAGACGCACCACTCCCACAGCTGGTAGCCCAAGATGAGACGCCCCGCTCTCACAGCTGGAGGCCCAAGATGAGACACCCCACTCCCACAGCTGGTGGCCCAAGATGAGACGCCCCTCTCCCACGGCTGGTGGCCCAAGATGAGACGCACCACTCCCACAGCTGGTAGCCCAAGATGAGACGCCCCACTCCCACAGCTGGTGGCCCAAGATGAGACGCCCCACTCCCACAGCTGGTGGCCCAAGATGAGACGCCCCTCTCCCACGGCTGGTGGCCCAAGATGAGACGCACCACTCCCACAGCTGGTAGCCCAAGATGAGACGCCCCGCTCCCACAGCTGGTGGCCCAAGATGAGACGCCCCACTCCCACAGCTGGTGGCCCAAGATGAGACGCCCTACTCCCACAGCTGGTAGCCCAAGATGAGACGCCCCGCTCCCACAGCTGGTGGCCCAAGATGAGACGCACCACTCCCACAGCTGGTAGCCCAAGATGAGACGCCCCACTCCCACAGCTGGTGGCCCAAGATGAGACGCCCCACTCCCACAGCTGGTGGCCCAAGATGAGACGCCCCTCTCCCACGGCTGGTGGCCCAAGATGAGACGCACCACTCTCACAGCTGGTGGCCCAAGATGAGACGCCCCACTCCCACAGCTGGTGGCCCAAGATGAGACGCCCTACTCCCACAGCTGGTAGCCCAAGATGAGACGCCCCGCTCCCACAGCTGGTGGCCCAAGATGAGACGCCCCACTCCCACAGCTGGTGGCCCAAGATGAGACGCGCACTCCCACAGCTGGTGGCCCAAGATGAGACGCCCCACTTCCACAGCTGGTGGCCCAAGATGAGACGCCCCACTCCCACAGCTGGTGGCCCAAGATGAAACGCCCCACTCCCACAGCTGGTGGCCCAAGATGAGACGCCCCACTCCCACAGCTGGTGGCCCAAGATGAGACGCCCCACTCCCACAGCTGGTGGCCCAAGATGAGACGCCCCACTCCCACAGCTGGTGGTCCAAGATGAGACGCCCCGCTCCCACAGCTGGTGGCCCAAGATGAGACGCCCCACTCCCATAGCTGGTGGCCCAAGATGAGACGCCCCACTCCCACAGCTGGTGACCCAAGATGAGACGCCCCACTCCCACAGCTGGTGGCCCAAGATGAGACGCCCCCACTCCCACAGCTGGTGGCCCAAGATGAGACGCCCCACTCCCACAGCTGGTGACCCAAGATGAGACGCCCCACTCCCACAGCTGGTGGCCCAAGATGAGACGCCCCACTCCCACAGCTGGTGGCCCAAGATGAGACGCCCCACTCCCACAGCTGGTGGCCCAAGATGAGACGCCCCACTCCCACGGCTGGTGGCCCAAGATGAGACGCCCCACTCCCACAGCTGGTGGCCCAAGATGAGACGCCCCACTCCCACAGCTGGTGGCCCAAGATGAGACGCCCCACTCTCACAGCTGGTGGCCCAAGATGAGACGCCCCACTCCCACAGCTGGTGGCCCAAGATGAGACGCCCCGCTCCCACAGCTGGTGGCCCAAGAGCCTCAGTCTACAAGATTAAAACACAGCTCCACAATACAAAATACCTAGATGAAATGATAATCAGAAATCCTTCCCCCCTCGACCAAAAAAAGTATATCAATATTGTCACATAATAACCTCAAGTCGGGAAGTGTTTCTTCACAGAAGTCATCGATAATTTGATATCAGTCAAGATATCAGTCAAGATATCAGTCAAGATATCAGTCAAGATATCAGTCAAGATATCAGTCAAGATATCAGTTGATTGTTTAGTGTATAACAGTAAGTAATTAAGTGCTATATGTTCTTCAGTAACGTAACTGTGTGAGATGGTTCGTCCTGACCATTGTACCTACACGATGGTGACGTCACCAACCAACTGATAGTGAGCCATGATGTCACCTCGCCCCAGCTGGCCGACAACCCGCTGTCACCTGTCACCACCAGTCTAACTCAGGCTTCAGGTGGACACTCCGTCTCTAAATGGAGGTGTTATGGCATGGTATTGAGTCTGCTGACTTAGAGCTCTCCACCACAACTCTGTGTCTGCTGACTTAGAGCTCTCCACCACAGCTCAGTGTCTGCTGACTTAGAGCTCTCCCCCACAGCTCAGTGTCTGCTGACTTAGAGCTCTCCCCCACAGCTCAGTGTCTGCTGACTTAGAGCTCTCCACCACAGCTCACTGTCTGCTGACCTAGAGCTCTCCCCCACAGCTCAGTGTCTGCTGACTTAGCGCTCTCCACCACAGCTCTGTGTCTGCTGACTTAGAGCTCTCCACCACAGGTCTGTGTCTGCTGACTTAGAGCTCTCCCCCACAGCTCAGTGTCTGCTGACTTAGAGCTCTCCACCACAGCTCATTGTCTGCTGACTGAGAGCTCTCCAGCACAGCTCAGTGTCTGCTGACTGAGAGCTCTCCACCACAGCTCTGTGTCTGCTGACTTAGAGCTCTCCACCACAGCTCTGTGTCTGCTGACTTAGAGCTCTCCACCACAGCTCAGTGTCTGCTGACTTAGAGCTCTCCACCACAGCTCAGTGTCTGCTGACTTAGAGCTCTCCACCACAGCTCTGTGTCTGCTGACTGAGAGCTCTCCACCACAGCTCACTGTCTGCTGACTTAGAGCTCTCCACCACAGCTCAGTGTCTGCTGACTTAGAGCTCTCCACCACAGCTCAGTGTCTGCTGACTTTGAGCTCTCCACCACAGCTCTGTGTCTGCTGACTGAGAGCTCTCCACCACAGCTCACTGTCTGCTGACTTTGAGCTCTCCACCACAGCTCTGTGTCTGCTGACTGAGAGCTCTCCACCACAGCTCAGTGTCTGCTGACTTTGAGCTCTCCACCACAGCTCTGTGTCTGCTGACTTTGAGCTCTCCACCACAGCTCAGTGTCTGCTGACTTTCAGCTCTCCACCACAGCTCAGTGTCTGCTGACTTTGAGCTCTCCACCACAGCTCTGTGTCTGCTGACTGAGAGCTCTCCACCACAGCTCACTGTCTGCTGACTGAGAGCTCTCCACCACAGCTCACTGTCTGCTGACTGGGAGCTCTCCACCACAGCTCTGTGTCTGCTGACTGAGAGCTGATCTAGAGACACCACCAAACTTGTTTCCCCCAGAACACGTCCCGCTAATTGCTTTACATCCATGCGTCCAATTACCGACGCCAACACACCGCAGAAAATTAAAGGAAGTGTGTTCCGTGTTGCTCCTCCAGCAGTGTTGGAGCTGCTCCTCCAGCAGTGTTGGTGCTGCTCCTCCAGCAGTGTTGGAGCTGCTCCTTGAACAGTGTTGGTGCTGCTCCTCCAGCAGTGTTGGAGCTGCTCCTTGAACAGTGTTGGTGCTGCTCCTCCAGCAGTGTTGGAGCTGCTCCTTGAACAGTGTTGGTGCTGCTCCTCCAGCAGTGTTGGAGCTGCTCCTCCAGCAGTGTTGGAGCTGCTCCTCCAGCAGTGTTGGAGCTGCTCCTCCAGCAGTGTTGGAGCTGCTCCTCCAGCAGTGTTGGAGCTGCTCCTCCAGCAGTGTTGGAGCTGCTCCTCCAGCAGTGTTGGAGCTGCTCCTCCAGCAGTGTTGGAGCTGCTCCTCCAGCAGTGTTGGTGCTGCTCCTCCGGCAGTGTTGGAGCTGCTCCTCCGGCAGTGTTGGAGCTGCTCCTCCGGCAGTGTTGGAGCTGCTCCTCCGGCAGTGTTGGAGCTGCTCCTCCGGCAGTGTTGGAGCTGCTCCTTCGGCAGTGTTGGAGCTGCTCCTCCAGCAGTGTTGGAGCTGCTCCTCCAGCAGTGTTGGGGCTGCTCCTCCAGCAGTGTTGGGGCTGCTCCTCCAGCAGTGTTGGAGCTGCTCCTCCAGCAGTGTTGGAGCTGCTCCTCCAGCAGTGTTGGAGCTGCTCCTCCAGCAGTGTTGGAGCTGCTCCTCCAGCAGTGTTGGAGCTGCTCCTCCAGCAGTGTTGGAGCTGCTCCTCCAGCAGTGTTGGAGCTGCTCCTCCAGCAGTGTTGGAGCTGCTCCTCCAGCAGTGTTGGAGCTGCTCCTCGAGCAGTGTTGGAGCTGCTCCTCGAGCAGTGTTGGTGTTGCTCCTCCACAGTGTTGGAGCTGCTCCTCCAGCAGTGTTGGAGCTGCTCCTCGAGCAGTGTTGGAGCTGCTCCTCCAGCAGTGTTGGAGCTGCTCCTCCAGCAGTGTTGGAGCTGCTCCTCCAGCAGTGTTGGAGCTGCTCCTCCAGCAGTGTTGGAGCTGCTCCTCCAGCAGTGTTGGAGCTGCTCCTCCAGCAGTGTTGGAGCTGCTCCTCCAGCAGTGTTGGAGCTCCTCCTCCAGCAGTGTTGGAGCTGCTCCTCCAGCAGTGTTGGTGCTGCTCCTGCAGCAGTGTTGGAGCTACTCCTCCAGCAGTGTTGGTGCTGCTCCTCGAGCAGTGTTGGTGCTGCTCCTCCAGCAGTGTTGGAGCTGCTCCTCGAGCAGTGTTGGTGCTGCTCCTCCAGAAGTGTTGGAGCTACTCCTCCAGCAGTGTTGGTGCTGCTCCTCGAGCAGTGTTGGTGCTGCTCCTCCAGCAGTGTTGGAGCTGCTCCTCGAGCAGTGTTGGAGCTGCTCCTCCAGCAGTGTTGGTGCTGCTCCTGCAGCAGTGTTGGAGCTACTCCTCCAGCAGTGTTGGTGCTGCTCCTCGAGCAGTGTTGGTGCTGCTCCTCCAGCAGTGTTGGAGCTGCTCCTCGAGCAGTGTTGGTGCTGCTCCTCCAGCAGTGTTGGAGCTGCTCCTCGAGCAGTGTTGGTGCTGCTCCTCCAGCAGTGTTGATGCTGCTCCTCCAGCAGTGTTGGTGCTGCTCCTCGAGCAGTGTTGGTGCTGCTCCTCGAGCAGTGTTGGTGCTGCTCCTCGAGCAGTGTTGGTGCTGCTGCTTGAGCAGTGTTGGAGCTGCTCCTCGAGCAGTGTTGGTGCTGCTCCTCCAGCAGTGTTGGAGCTGGGGCTCCCCCAGGGTGAGGAAGGAACATTCCCCGCCCCCCCTCACCCTGCTGAGGTTCTCGTCACACAATAACCACGAAGTTAGTCAACTTGGTCCCTGCCCACGAGAGCCGTACCCAAGAGTCCCTCCAGAGTCACCATAGCTGCTTCAGTGAGCTCCTTGACAGTGAACGAGACAGTAAGTTCAACGCGTCCTTCACTCACCACTCACTAGTGTCCAAGTGTCCTGGACAGAACCTGTGTCCAAGTGTCCTGGACAGAACCTGTGTCCAAGTGTCCTGGACAGAACCTGTGTCCAAGTGTCCTGGACAGAGCCAGTGTCCAAGTGTCCTGGACAGAACCTGTGTCCAAGTGTCCTGGACAGAACCAGTGTCCAAGTGTCCTGGACAGAGCCAGTGTCCAAGTGTCCTGGACAGAGCCAGTGTCCAAGTGTCCTGGACAGAACCAGTGTCCAAGTGTCCTGGACAGAACCTGTGTCCAAGTGTCCTGGACAGAGCCAGTGTCCAAGTGTCCTGGACAGAACCTGTGTCCAAGTGTCCTGGACAGAACCAGTGTCCAAGTGTCCTGGACAGAGCCAGTGTCCAAGTGTCCTGGACAGAGCCAGTGTCCAAGTGTCCTGGACAGAACCAGTGTCCAAGTGTCCAGGACAGAACCAGTGTCCAAGTGTCCTGGACAGAACTAGTGTCCAAGTGTCCAGGACAGAACCTGTGTCCAAGTGTCCTGGACAGAACTGACCAACGTCCACCTGATGACGTCAGGGGACCTGCGGTTTCCTATGTATAAAGGAGGAAAGATCTTCCTTCCGTAACTTTGTTTACATAATTACTCCAGGATTGATCTCGTGTAATTATGGGTATGGCAGCTTACACAAGGCCCCAGGGGCTACACTATGGGTATGGCAGCTTACACAAGGCCCCAGGGGCTACACTATGGGTATGGCAGCTTACACAAGGCCCCAGGGGCTACACTATGGGTATGGCAGCTTACACAAGGCCCCAGCAGCTACACCGTGGGTATGGCAGCTTACACAAGGCCCCAGGGGGCTACACTATGGGTATGGCAGCTTACACAAGGCCCCAGCGGCTACACCACTGGGCCTGTGTGGCACCTTGGGGTTTATATACCCCAGGGATCCCCAGGGCTCCCCAGGGCTCCCCAGGGCTCCCTCAGGGCTCCCCCAGGGCTCCCCAGGGCTTCCCCTGGGCTCCCCCAGGGCTCTCCAGGGCACCCCCAGGGCTCCCCAGGGCTCCCCATGGCTTCCCCAGGGCTCCCCAGGGCTCCCCAGGGCTTCCCCATGGCTCTTCAGGGCTCCCCAGGGCTTCCCCAGGGCTCCCCAGGGCTCCTCAGGGCTCCCCAGGGCCCCCCAGGGCTCCCCAGGGCTCCCCCAGGGCTCCCCAGGGCTCCCCCAGGGCTCCCCAGGGCTCCCCAGGGCTCCCCAGGGCCCCCCCAGGGCTCCCCAGGGCTCCCCCAGGGCTCCCCAGGGCTCCCCCAGGGCTCCCCAGGGCTAACCAGGGCTCCCCAGGGCTCCCCCAGGGCTCCCCAGGGCCGCCCATAAATCACCAGCCAACGTCTCCCACGATGCCGTAATTAATCACTGGAGAATTGCCTGGTAAGGGGCTCCGGGTGATGCTGTTAAGATGTGATTATTGGCTCAGGAGCTTGAACCACCTCACGGAGCTCCTTAACGGGTTCCCCTCTTGCAGGGTGGTGCTGGGGGTGGTGGGGTGGTGGTGGGGGTGGTGGGGAGGTGGTGGGGGTAGTGGGGTGGTGCTTCGGGTGGTGGGGTGGTGGTGGGGGTGGTGGGGAGGTGGTGGGGGTAGTGGGGTGGTGGGGGGGGTGGTGGGGTGGTGGTGGGGGTGGTGGGGAGGTGGTGGGGGTGGTGGGGAGGTGCTGGGGGTGCTGGGGAGGTGCTGGGGGTGGTGCTGGGGGTGGTGGGGTGGTGCTGGGGGTGCTGGGGAGGTGCTGGGGGTGGTGGGGGTGGTGGGGGTGGTGCTGGGGGTGGTGGGGTGGTGCTGGGGGTGCTGGGGAGGTGCTGGGGGTGGTGGGGGTGGTGGGGGTGGTGCTGGGGGTGGTGGGGTGGTGCTGGGGGTGCTGGGGAGGTGCTGGGGGTGGTGCTGGGGGTGGTGGGGGGTGCTGGGGGGGTGCTGGGGGTGGTGCTGGGGGTGGTGGGGTGGTGCTGGGGGTGCTGGGGAGGTGCTGGGGGTGGTGGGGTGGTGCTGGGGGTGCTGGGGAGGTGCTGGGGGTGCTGGGGGTGGTGCTGGGGGTGGGGGGGGGTGCTGGGGGGGTGCTGGGGGTGGTGCTGGGGGTGGTGGGGTGGTGCTGGGGGTGCTGGGGAGGTGCTGGGGGTGGTGGGGTGGTGCTGGGGGTGCTGGGGAGGTGCTGGGGGTGCTGGGGGTGGTGCTGGGGGTGCTGGGGGGGTGCTGGGGGGGTGCTGGGGGTGGTGCTGGGGGTGGTGGGGAGGTGCTGGGGGTGGTGGGGAGGTGCTGGGGGTGGTGGGGTGGTGCTGGGGGTGCTGGGGAGGTGCTTGGGGTGGTGGAGGGGTGCTGGGAGTGGTGGGGAGAGTCCAGAAGGGCCGGGCAGCAGCCAGAAGTCCTTGTTTGATATTTAATTACAGCATCTCTATCTCAGGGCCCCCCTCGGGCGGCCCTCAGGGATAGCTCAGGGGGCCCTCAGGGGGCCCTCAGGGCTCTATTTTGTCCTGTTCTTTGGTTTATTGTTGTGTGATCTTCTCTTTAATCTTCTTCAGTTCCTCCTTCCTTCTTGTGGTGAGCTGCACTTTTTTTATTATTATTATTTTCTACCACAGACGTGGCCAGACATTTACAATGCTAACCAACATATATATACATTTTCTTCTGTCCTCCATGGACAGGGTTAGAGAAGTGTTAAACATATAGTTCAGGGGTTTATTGAACACTCAACCACAGAAGGTGATTCGGTGCTTTTAAAATGATAAGCTAACCTACATACGTAAATACATAGATACACAGATTTATGTATGCCCTATATAAAGTGTTAGATGTGTCTTTTACATAGTGTCATTAATGTGCATTTACAAAGGTGAAATGTAATTCTGATCAGCTTCCATATATATTTTATACACATACATATACATACACACACACACACATATACGTACATATACATATATACATACATATATACACACACACATGCATTCACATACATTTGTCTCTTTTACGCTGACAGGGTGAGATAGCTGATAGAGAAACTAGTGTGCAATTAAGCACTTAATCACTGAAGGTGATGAAGGTGCTTTTACAAGCTCAGGTTATATAGTTACATCACATACATACATTGTATGATTGATACATTACATGGTCAATCTTGGATACAAGTCCAATATATCATCAAGTGTTCCAGTACTCACATAGTAATTACAGAGTTCAGCATACCTCAGCCCAGGAGGGCGAAAGTCAGTCAATATGGGACATTCTACAATATAATGTTCAAGAGAGTGCATGTTTTCTCTTTCACAAAGTTGACACATTGTGTACTCGACATTTGGGTTTTGAGAAAGCTGCCAGATACGTCTATATCCCAGGCGTATTCTGGCCACTATAACATCACATTGCCGGGTTCTTGTTCTATTAGTCCCATATGTGAATGTCTCCTCACGATATCTATCATAATATTTAATGCTACAACTTTCAGGTCTTTGTGAATTTGTTAGGTCGGTGAGATCTTCATTAGATATTTGTTTAAGTATTCTCTTTGTCACTGCTAATGAAACACCCATATCAATTTCTACCACTGGTTTTCTGCAGGCTGTCTTTGCAAGCATATCAACAGTGTCATGCCTTGAGATACCAACATGTGATGGTATCCATAGGAATTTAATTTCAAATGTGTTTTCTTTAGCAGCTAAAACATTCATTCGAATATCACTGACTATTTTCTGGGTGTCACTACTATGTGCGTTCAATGCCAGGAGTGCACTCTGCGAGTCACAGTATATAAGTCCACTGCCTTTGTCTTTTAAAAATTCAGTGGCAAGGTATATGCCTGCAAGTTCGGTTTGAGTTGTACTTGCCCAGTCATTGACGCGCTTCATTGCTGTATGTACGAGAGAAGATTGTTCAAATATGTTACATACACATCCGGTACATCGTCCACCTTCTTCTACAGAGCCGTCGGTATAGCACTGATAAACATCGTTACCCCATACTCTGAGTACTTTCAGTGATGCTTTTCAGTGTTAACTGTTTTAATAATGTAGAGTGCACACTATCTTTCTTGGGCGCATTTACAAAATCAACTGATAGATCCCACTTATATCATGGAGTAATTGGTTGATTAATCATTAATTGAGTTGGGTACATATTCAATATTTTGATGGAGTTGGCTACCTTGTAGAACCAATATACATAATCAGATTTCGTTCTTCTTCTATAGACCTCAGGTGAGTGCAGCATATTAGAAAGTTTAGCTTGAAACTTCATGTGTTGTCTAGATCTACTCAATGCCTTCACGCCGAAAGCTGTGATAATAGACAAAATTCTCTCACTTATGGTAGGTAGTTTTAACTCTTCTCTCATATTAACTATTCTCGTGGACTTTGAAGCCCCAAGGATGAGACGCATAGCTTCATTTTGCAAGGTTTCAAGAGATTTCAGCTCTTTGTCAGTATACAGTGTGAGATGTAGAGCATTGTAGTCAATCACAGAGCGTATAAATGATACATAAAACATTCTAGCAAGTCTCACGTTAAGTCCATGATTGACACCAACAAGGACCCGCAAGGGCTTTAATCTCTCCCAAAGTCTCCTCTTGAGAGAAGAAAGGTACCCAGGGTCGTTAATGGGGACACCAAGGTATCTGTAAGACTCGCAGTTCTCAAGTGCTCGCCCATCTATATGATAATTGGCTGGTGGAATACCACATGGAATGAGGGCACGAGTTTTCTGTACAAAGATAAGGAGGCCACATTCCTCAGCTCTAGTAGCAAAAGCGTCGAGCAGAACTTGCATTCTAGGCTCGGTGGTAGCCTGTAAACATATATTATCAACATAACAAATGACAGTGTCTTCATTATTAGTTGGAAGATCTTTAATAAGTTTATGCATCAGAACGTTGAACAACAAGGGACTGAGGACCCCCTCCTTGTGGAGTTACCAGTTCAAAGTGTTTGCTCTCTGTGCTTTTAACACCATTAAACAAAACATATGCTGTTCGATTAGACAAATAACCCTTTATCCATTTCAGTAATTTTCCTTGTATTCCCAGCTCAGCAAGCTGTTCCAGTATGATTTCTCTGTTTGCTGCATCAAAAGCTGCTGCTAGGTCGATGAAGACTGTTTGAGGGGAAGCTTCAATATGTGCGAAGTACTCAGCAAAACAGTGTTGTGTACTGAGCCCAGGCATAAATCCAAACAGTTGGGGTGACAGGTGCTCCTGTATACGATACATGAGTCGGTTAAGAACAATACGTTCAAGCACTTTACAGACACACGATGTTAGAGATATGGGTCTATAATTATCTGAGTGTGGTTTGAGGATGGGAACAATGACGCTCTTTGTCCAAGCATCAGGTAATACTCCTTCACGTAAACTCATTCTGTACAACACTAATAGTGGATTACCTGGTAAGTGTGAGACTAATCTCAGTAGACTGTAAGTAATACCATCCTCTGCAGGAGCAGCTACTGTTGAGAGTGTCGGAGCATGAGCTACACTGTTGTGAGTGTCGGAGCATGAGCTACACTGTTGAGAGTGTCGGAGCATGAGCTACACTGTTGAGTGTCGGAGCATGAGCTACACTGTTGTGAGTGTCGGAGCATGAGCTACACTGTTCAGAGTGTCGGAGCATGAGCTCCACTGTTGTGAGTGTCGGAGCATGAGCTACACTGTTGAGAGTGTCGGAGCATAAGCTGCACTGTTGAGAGTGTCGGAGCATGAGCTACACTGTTGAGAGTGTCGGAGCATGAGCTACACTGTTAAGAGTGCCGGAGCATGAGCTACACTGTTGAGAGTGTCGGAGCATGAGCTACACTGTTCAGAGTGTCGGAGCATGAGCTCCACTGTTGTGAGTGTCGGAGCATGAGCTACACTGTTGAGAGTGTCGGAGCATAAGCTGCACTGTTGAGAGTGTCGGAGCATGAGCTACAGTGTTGAGTGTCGGAGCATGAGCTACACTGTTGAGAGTGTCGGAGCATGAGCTACACTGTTCAGAGTGTCGGAGCATGAGCTCCACTGTTGTGAGTGTCGGAGCATGAGCTGCACTGTTGAGAGTGTCGGAGCATGAGCTACACTGTTGAGTGTCGGAGCATGAGCTACACTGTTGAGAGTGCCGGAACATGAGCTACACTGTAGAGAGTGTCGGAGCATGAGCTGCACTGTTGAGAGTGTCGGAGCATGAGCTACACTGTTAAGAGTGCCGGAGCATGAGCTACACTGTTAAGAGTGTCGGAGCATGAGCTGCACTGTTGAGAGTGTCGGAGCATGAGCTACACTGTTAAGAGTGCCGGAGCATGAGCTACACTGTTAAGAGTGTCGGAGCATGAGCTGCACTATTGTGAGTGTCGGAGCATGAGCTACACTGTTGAGAGTGTCGGAGCATGAGCTGCACTGTTGAGAGTGTCGGAGCATGAGCTACACTGTTGAGAGTGTCGGAGCATAAGCTGCACTGTTGAGAGTGTCGGAGCATGAGCTACACTGTTGAGAGTGTCGGAGCATGAGCTACACTGTTAAGAGTGCCGGAGCATGAGCTACACTGTTAAGAGTGTCGGAGCATGAGCTGCACTATTGTGAGTGTCGGAGCATCAGCTGCACTGTTGTGAGTGTCGGAGCATGAGCTGCACTATTGTGAGTGTCGGAGCATGAGCTACACTGTTAAGAGTGTCGGAGCATGAGCTGCACTATTGTGAGTGTCGGAGCATCAGCTGCACTATTGTGAGTGTCGGAGCATCAGCTGCACTATTGTGAGTGTCGGAGCATCAGCTGCACTGTTGTGAGTGTCGGAGCATCAGCTGCACTGTTGTGAGTGTCGGAGCGTGAGCTACACTGTTAAGAGTGCCGGAGCATGAGCTGCACTGTTGTGAGTGTCGGAGCATGAGCTACACTGTTGAGAGTGTCGGAGCATGAGCTACACTGTTGAGAGTGTCGGAGCATGAGCTACACTGTTGAGAGTGTCGGAGCATGAGCTACACTGTTGAGAGTGTCGGAGCATGAGCTGCCCTGTTGTGAGTGTCGGAGCATGAGCTACACTGTTGTGAGTGTCGGAGCATGAGCTACACTGTTGAGAGTGTCGGAGCATGAGCTACACTGTTGAGAGTGTCGGAGCATGAGCTACACTGTTGTGAGTGTCGGAGCATGAGCTACACTGTTGAGAGTGTCGGAGCATGAGCTACACTGTTGAGAGTGTCGGAGCATGAGCTACACTGTTGAGAGTGTCGGAGCATGAGCTACACTGTTGTGAGTGTCGGAGCATGAGCTACACTGTTCAGAGTGTCGGAGCATGAGCTACACTGTTGAGAGTGTCGGAGCATGAGCTACACTGTTGTGAGTGTCGGAGCATGAGCTACACTGTTGTGAGTGTCGGAGCATGAGCTACACTGTTCAGAGTGTCGGAGCATGAGCTACACTGTTGAGAGTGTCGGAGCATGAGCTACACTGTTGAGAGTGTCGGAGCATGAGCTACACTGTTGTGAGTGTCGGAGCATGAGCTACACTGTTGTGAGTGTCGGAGCATGAGCTACACTGTTGAGAGTGTCGGAGCATGAGCTACACTGTTGAGAGTGTCGGAGCATGAGCTACACTGTTGAGAGTGTCGGAGCATGAGCTACACTGTTGTGAGTGTCGGAGCATGAGCTACACTGTTGAGAGTGTCGGAGCATGAGCTACACTGTTGTGAGTGTCGGAGCATGAGCTACACTGTTGAGAGTGTCGGAGCATGAGCTACACAGTTGAGAGTGTCGGAGCATGAGCTACACTGTTGTGAGTGTCGGAGCATGAGCTACACTGTTGTGAGTGTCGGAGCTTGAGCTACACTGTTGAGAGTGTCGGAGCATGAGCTACACAGTTGAGAGTGTCGGAGCATGAGCTACACTGTTGTGAGTGTCGGAGCATGAGCTACACAGTTGAGAGTGTCGGAGCATGAGCTACACTGTTGTGAGTGTCGGAGCATGAGCTACACTGTTGAGAGTTTCGGAGCATGAGCTACACTGTTGAGAGTGTCGGGGCATGAGCTACACTGTTGAGAGTGTCGGAGCATGAGCTACACTGTTGAGAGTGTCGGAGCATGAGCTACACTGTTGAGAGTGTCGGAGCATGAGCTACACTGTTGAGAGTGTCGGAGCATGAGCTACACTGTTCAGAGTGTCGGAGCATGAGCTACACTGTTCAGAGTGTCGGAGCATGAGCTACACTGTTGAGAGTGTCGGAGCATGAGCTACACTGTTGAGAGTGTCGGAGCATGAGCTACACTGTTGAGAGTGTCGGAGCATGAGCTACACTGTTGAGAGTGTCGGAGCATGAGCTACACTTAACCGTTTGTTCTGGGCACTTGTTTGAGAAGTGTTCATGAAGCACTTGAAGCACCTTCACAGGTTCCTGGTCCTGTTCAGCTGTTGTGAAGGTCATCTTGACCGCGGGCAGCTGTAGTCACCTTCAGGACCAGGGTTGTCGTCTACGTCACAGTCGGGTCGTGTACGTCACAGTCGGGTCGTGTACGTCACAGTCGGGTCGTCTACGTCACAGTCGGGTCGTGTACGTCACAGTCGGGTCGTCTACGTCACAGTCGGGTCGTCTACGTCACAGTCGGGTCGTCTACGTCACAGTCGGGTCGTCTACGTCACAGTCGGGTCGTGTACGTCACAGTCGGGTCGTCTACGTCACAGTCGGGTCGTCTACGTCACAGTCCGGTCGTCTACGTCACAGTCCGGTCGTCTACGTCACAGTCGGGTCGTCTACGTCACAGTCGGGTCGTCTACGTCACAGTCGGGTCGTCTACGTCACAGTCGGGTCGTCTACGTCACAGTCGGGTCGTCTACGTCACAGTCGGGTCGTCTACGTCACAGTCGGGTCGTCTACGTCACAGTCGGGTCGTCTACGTCACAGTCGGGTCGTCTACGTCACAGTCGGGTCGTCTACGTCACAGTCGGGTCGTCTACGTCACAGTCTGGTCGTCTACGTCACAGTCGGGTCGTCTACGTCACAGTCGGGTCGTCTACGTCACAGTCGGGTCGTCTACGTCACAGTCGGGTCGTCTACGTCACAGTCGGGTCGTCTCCGGTTGCTCGCCTCACTCTGGGACGCCTCACCCGCTAACCAGCGGTTCACACTACTCACAAATATAGTTTTTCCGGGCAGTGGTTTGTCTGGGAGGAGGAATTGGTAGTTTGGCCTCCGGTAGTTGGGCGTTCCGGATGTTCTGTAGTCCGCTGCTGTTGCCTCGTTACCCTGGCCTCGTTACCATGGCCTCGTTACCATGGCCTCGTTACCATGGCCTAGTTACCATGGCCTCGTTACCATGGCCTCGTTACCATGGCCTCGTTACCTGGTTGATACCTGGTTGATGGGGTTCTGGGAGTTCTTCTACTCCCCAAGCCCGGCCCGAGGCCAGGCTTGACTTGTGAGAGTTTGGTCCACCAGGCTGTTGCTTGGAGCGGCCCGCAGGCCCACATACCCACCACAGCCCGGTTGGTTACCATGGCCTCGTTACCATGGCCTCGTTACCATGGCCTCGTTACCATGTGACGTCAACTGGCCCCACTAATGTTGCCTTGTCAATGGCTGCTGCAATTTCTCCTTCGGAGCGCTGGTAGACTCCGAGGAGTCGCGCCTTCAAGTCACGTTCTCTGGGCACGACTCCGGTCGTCGGGAGAACCTGCAGTGTGGAACCACTCTACACCCTGGAGTGTGGAACCACTCTACACCCTGGAGTGTGGAACCACTCTACACCCTGGAGTGTAGAACCACTCTACACCCTGGAGTGTAGAACCACTCTACACCCTGGAGTGTGGAACCACTCTACACCCTGGAGTGTGGAACCACTCTACACCCTGGAGTGTAGAACCACTCTACACCCTGGAGTGTGGAACCACTCTACACCCTGGAGTGTAGAACCACTCTACACCCTGGAGTGTAGAACCACTCTACACCCTGGAGTGTGGAACCACTCTACACCCTGAAGTGTAGAGTTGTTTGTGGGTACACCTCCGCTGGCGGTGACTTCGGTCCTGAGTGATGAGGAGGCACTCATCATCACCGTAGGAGATGGGGTGATGGAGGCACTCCGTGGGGCCTCCCTCCTTCCCCCTGGGACTCCAAGAGGGAAGGAGGAAGACAGAGAGGGAAGGAGGGAGGCTGTGGAGCCGCGACGCCGAATATTCCGACCCACAATAAAATTCACATCGGTTTCATTGCCTCGTGATAGCCGGTCTGGTGTGTAGCTGACGAGGAGTGACGGGCGTGATGACGCAGCCAGAGTGACGGGGGCGTGATGACGCTGCCAGAGTGACGGGGGCGTGATGACGCTGCCAGAGTGACGGGGGCGTGATGACGCTGCCAGAGTGACGGGGGCGTGATGACGCTGCCAGAGTGACGGGGGCGTGATGACGCTGCCAGAGTGACGGGCGTGATGACGCTGCCAGAGTGACGGGGGCGTGATGACGCTGCCAGAGTGACGGGCGTGATGACGCTGCCAGAGTGACGGGGGCGTGATGCCGCTGCCAGAGTGACGGGGGCGTGATGACGCTGCCAGAGTGATGGGGGCGTGATGACGCTGCCAGAGTGACGGGCGTGATGACGCTGCCAGAGTGACGGGCGTGATGACACAGCCAGAGTGACGGGCGTGATGACGCAGCCAGAGTGACGGGCGTGATGACACAGCCAGAGTGACGGGCGTGATGACGCTGCCAGAGTGACGGGCGTGATGACACAGCCAGAGTGACGGGCGTGATGACGCTGCCAGAGTGACGGGCGTGATGACACAGCCAGAGTGACGGGCGTGATGACGCTGCCAGAGTGACGGGCGTGATGACACAGCCAGAGTGACGGGCGTGATGACACAGCCAGAGTGACGGGGGCGTGATGACGCTGCCAGAGTGACGGGGGCGTGATGACGCTGCCAGAGTGACGGGGGCGTGATGACGCAGCCAGAGTGACGGGCGTGATGACGCTGCCAGAGTGACGGGGGCGTGATGACGCTGCCAGAGTGACGGGCGTGATGACGCAGCCAGAGTGACGGGGGCGTGATGACGCTGCCAGAGTGACGGGCGTGATGACGCTGCCAGAGTGACGGAGGCGTGATGACGCTGCCAGAGTGACGGGGGCGTGATGACGCAGCCAGAGTGACGGGGGCGTGATGACGCTGCCAGAGTGACGGGGGCGTGATGACGCAGCCAGAGTGACGGGGCGTGATGACGCTGCCAGAGTGACGGGCGTGATGACGCTGCCAGAGTGACGGGGGCG
Source organism: Procambarus clarkii (assembly GCF_020424385.1). Lineage (NCBI taxonomy): Eukaryota > Metazoa > Arthropoda > Malacostraca > Decapoda > Cambaridae > Procambarus > Procambarus clarkii. The sequence goes on along the minus strand of NC_059605.1, from coordinate 1,288,879 downwards.
TGATGACGCTGCCAGAGTGACAGGGGCGTGATGACGCTGCCAGAGTGACGGGCGTGATGACGCAGCCAGAGTGACGGGGGCGTGATGACGCTGCCAGAGTGACGGGGGTGTGATGACGCTGCCAGAGTGACGGGGGCGTGATGACGCTGCCAGAGTGACGGGGGCGTGATGACGCTGCCAGAGTGACGGGCGTGATGACGCAGCCAGAGTGACGGGGGCGTGATGACGCTGCCAGAGTGACGGGCGTGATGACGCAGCTAGAGTGACGGGGGCGTGATGACGCTGCCAGAGTGACGGGCGTGATGACGCAGCCAGAGTGACGGGGGCGTGATGACGCTGCCAGAGTGACGGGGGCGTGATGACACAGCCAGAGTGACGGGGGCGTGATGACGCTGCCAGAGTGATGGGGGCGTGATGACGCTGCCAGAGTGACGGGCGTGATGACGCTGCCAGAGTGACGGGCGTGATGACACAGCCAGAGTGACGGGCGTGATGACGCTGCCAGAGTGACGGGCGTGATGACACAGCCAGAGTGACGGGCGTGATGACGCTGCCAGAGTGACGGGCGTGATGACACAGCCAGAGTGACGGGCGTGATGACACAGCCAGAGTGACGGGCGTGATGACGCTGCCAGAGTGACGGGGGCGTGATGACGCTGCCAGAGTGACGGGGGCGTGATGACACAGCCAGAGTGACAGGGGCGTGATGACGCTGCCAGAGTGACGGGCGTGATGACACAGCCAGAGTGACGGGGGCGTGATGACGCTGCCAGAGTGATGGGGGCGTGATGACGCTGCCAGAGTGACGGGCGTGATGACGCTGCCAGAGTGACGGGCGTGATGACACAGCCAGAGTGACGGGCGTGATGACACAGCCAGAGTGACGGGCGTGATGACGCTGCCAGAGTGACGGGGGCGTGATGACGCTGCCAGAGTGACGGGGGCGTGATGACGCTGCCAGAGTGACGGGGGCGTGATGACGCAGCCAGAGTGACGGGCGTGATGACGCAGCCAGAGTGACGGGGGCGTGATGACGCTGCCAGAGTGACGGGCGTGATGACGCAGCCAGAGTGACGGGGGCGTGATGACGCTGCCAGAGTGACGGGCGTGATGACGCTGCCAGAGTGACGGAGGCGTGATGACGCTGCCAGAGTGACGGGGGCGTGATGACGCAGCCAGAGTGACGGGGGCGTGATGACGCTGCCAGAGTGACGGGGGCGTGATGACGCAGCCAGAGTGACGGGGGCGTGATGACGCTGCCAGAGTGACGGGCGTGATGACGCTGCCAGAGTGACGGGGGCGTGATGACGCTGCCAGAGTGACGGGGGCGTGATGACGCTGCCAGAGTGACGGGGGCGTGATGACGCTGCCAGAGTGACGGGGGCGTGATGACGCTGACAGAGTGACGGGCGTGATGACGCAGCCAGAGTGACGGGGGCGTGATGACGCTGCCAGAGTGACGGGGGCGTGATGACGCTGCCAGAGTGACGGGGGCGTGATGACGCTGCCAGAGTGACGGGGGCGTGATGACGCTGCCAGAGTGACGGGCGTGATGACGCAGCCAGAGTGACGGGGGCGTGATGACGCTGCCAGAGTGACGGGCGTGATGACGCAGCCAAAGTGACGGGGGCGTGATGACGCAGCCAGAGTGACGGGGGCGTGATGACGCAGCCAGAGTGACGGGGGCGTGATGACGCTGCCAGAGTGACGGGCGCGTGATGACGCTGCCAGAGTGACGGGGGCGTGAAGACGCTGCCAGAGTGACGGGCGGGATGACGCTGCCAGAGTGATGGGGGCGTGATGACGCTGCCAGAGTGACGGGCGTGATGACGCAGCCAGAGTGACGGGGGCGTGATGACGCAGCCAGAGTGACGGGGGCGTGATGACGCTGCCAGAGTGACGGGCGTGATGACACAGCCAGAGTGACGGGGGCGTGATGACGCTGCCAGAGTGATGGGGGCGTGATGACGCTGCCAGAGTGACGGGCGTGATGACGCTGCCAGAGTGACGGGCGTGATGACACAGCCAGAGTGACGGGCGTGATGACACAGCCAGAGTGACGGGGGTGATGACGCTGCCAGAGTGACGGGGGCGTGATGACGCTGCCAGAGTGACGGGGGCGTGATGACGCTGCCAGAGTGACGGGGGCGTGATGACGCAGCCAGAGTGACGGGCGTGATGACGCAGCCAGAGTGACGGGGGCGTGATGACGCTGCCAGAGTGACGGGCGTGATGACGCAGCCAGAGTGACGGGGGCGTGATGACGCTGCCAGAGTGACGGGCGTGATGACGCTGCCAGAGTGACGGAGGCGTGATGACGCTGCCAGAGTGACGGGGGCGTGATGACGCAGCCAGAGTGACGGGGGCGTGATGACGCTGCCAGAGTGACGGGGGCGTGATGACGCAGCCAGAGTGACGGGGGCGTGATGACGCTGCCAGAGTGACGGGCGTGATGACGCTGCCAGAGTGACGGGGGCGTGATGACGCTGCCAGAGTGACGGGGGCGTGATGACGCTGCCAGAGTGACGGGGGCGTGATGACGCTGCCAGAGTGACGGGGGCGTGATGACGCTGACAGAGTGACGGGCGTGATGACGCAGCCAGAGTGACGGGGGCGTGATGACGCTGCCAGAGTGACGGGGGCGTGATGACGCTGCCAGAGTGACGGGGGCGTGATGACGCTGCCAGAGTGACGGGGGCGTGATGACGCTGCCAGAGTGACGGGCGTGATGACGCAGCCAGAGTGACGGGGGCGTGATGACGCTGCCAGAGTGACGGGCGTGATGACGCAGCCAAAGTGACGGGGGCGTGATGACGCAGCCAGAGTGACGGGGGCGTGATGACGCAGCCAGAGTGACGGGGGCGTGATGACGCTGCCAGAGTGACGGGGGCGTGATGACGCTGCCAGAGTGACGGGGGCGTGATGACGCTGCCAGAGTGACGGGCGTGATGACGCTGCCAGAGTGATGGGGGCGTGATGACGCTGCCAGAGTGACGGGCGTGATGACGCAGCCAGAGTGACGGGGGCGTGATGACGCAGCCAGAGTGACGGGGGCGTGATGACGCTGCCAGAGTGACGGGGGCGTGATGACGGTGCCAGAGTGACAGGGGCGTGATGACACAGCCAGAGTGACGGGGGCGTGATGACATAGCCGGAGTGACGGGCGTGATGACGCTGCCAGAGTGACGAGCGTGATGACGCTGCCAGAGTGACGGGGGCGTGATGACACAGCCAGTGACGGGCGTGATGACACAGCCAGAGTGACGGGGGCGTGATGACGCTGCCAGTGACGGCCGTGATGACACAGCCAGAGTGACGGGGGCGTGATGACGCTGCCAGAGTGACGGGGCGTGATGACACAGCCAGAGTGACGGGTCGTGATGACGCTGCCAGAGTGACGGGGGCTAAATGACGCTGCCAGAGTGACGGGGGCGTGATGACACAGCCAGTGACGGGCGTGATGACACAGCCAGAGTGACGGGGGCGTGATGACGCTGCCAGTGACGGGCGTGATGACACAGCCAGAGTGACGGGGGCGTGATGACGCTGCCAGAGTGACGGGGGCGTGATGACACAGCCGGAGTGGCGGGCGTGATGACGCTGCCAGAGTGACGGGGCGTGATGACACAGCCAGAGTGACGGGGCATGATGACACAGCCAGAGTGACGGGGTCGTGATGACGCTGCCAGAGTGACGGGCGTGATGACACAGCCAGAGTGACGGGCGTGATGACACAGCCAGAGTGACGGGCGTGATGACACAGCCAGAGTGACGGGCGTGATGACACAGCCAGAGTGACGGGGGCGTGATGACACAGCCGGAGTGACGGGGGCGTGATGACACAGCCAGAGTGACGGGGGCGTGATGACACACTCAGAGTGACGGGGGCGTGATGACACAGCCAGAGTGACGGGCGTGATGACGCTGCCAGAGTGACGGGGGCGTGATGACACAGCGAGAGTGACGGGGGCGTGATGACACAGCCAGAGTGACGGGGGCGTGATGACGCTGCCAGAGTGACGGGGGCGTGATGACGCTGCCAGAGTGACGGGGGCGTGATGACACAGCCAGAGTGACGGGCGTGAAGACACAGCCAGAGTGACGGGGGCGTGATGACAAAGCCAGAGTGACGGGGGCGTGATGACACAGCCAGAGTGACGCGCGTGATGACACAGCCAGAGTGACGGGCGTGATGACACAGCCAGAGTGACGGGCGTGATGACACAGCCAGAGTGACGGGGGCGTGATGACACAGCCAGAGTGACGGGGGCGTGATGATACAGCCAGAGTGACGGGGGCGTGATGACACAGCCAGAGTGACGGAGGCGTGATGACACAGCCAGAGTGACGGGGGCGTGATGACACAGCCAGAGTGACGTGGGCGTGATGACGCAGCCAGAGTGATGGGGGCGTGATGACACAGCCAGAGTGACGTGGGCGTGATGACACAGCCAGAGTGATGGGGGCGTGATGACACAGCCAGAGTGACGGGGGCGTGATGACACAGCCAGAGTGATGGGGGCGTGATGACACAGCCAGAGTGACGGGGGCGTGATGACACAGCCAGAGTGATGGGGGCGTGATGACACAGCCAGAGTGACGGGGGCGTGATGACACAGCCAGAGTGACGGGGGCGTGATGACACAGCCAGAGTGACGGGGGCGTGATGACACAGCCAGAGTGACGGGGGCGTGATGACACAGCAGAGTGACGGGGGCGTGATGACACAGCCAGAGTGTCAATCATCATGACCCAACACTACTGGTCCTGGCCCTCGCCTGGCGGCGGCGGGAATCCATCAGTTGGGAATATATATGACCGGGGGAGAGTGTTAACATGTGGGCCGACGGCCCCGTGGTTGCTGGGCCCGGCCATCACCGACGCTGGCACCGCCATGCTGACCCAACGACGATGTATGTGCCCATGTTGATGGCACTCATGACGTGTGTCCCGTCTGGCACTCAGACCTGCCTCTCGTTCCCCCTCCTGTGGTCTGCCTCTGTCCACCCAACAGTTTAACAGTGGTGCACCAATGTTAAACTGTATTGTTTACTACTACTACAGGAACTTCGGATTTAATACTTAAGAACAGTCCCAATGTACAATACAAAGCCTCCATATATATATATATATATATATATATATATATATATATATATAATGTCGTACCTAGTAGCCAGAACGCACTTCTCAGCCTACTATGCAAGGCCCGATTTGCCTAATAAGCCAAGTTTTCATGAATTAATTGTTTTTCGACTACCTAACCTACCTAACCTATCTTTATAGGTTAGGTTAGGTTTGGTAGCCGAAAAAGTTAGGTTAGGTTAGGTTAGGTAGGTTAGGTAGTTGAAAAACAATTAATTCATGAAAACTTGGCTTATTAGGCAAATCGGGCCATGCATAGTAGGCTGAGAAGTGCGTTCTGGCTACTAGGTACGACATATATATATATATATATATATATATATATATATATATATATATATATATATATATATATATATATATATATATATATATATATATATATAAATCTACACTAAGGAAACACTTATCTACACTAAGGAAACGAACATAGGAATGTGCCTAAATGTCAACAGCGACTGCCCAGACAGGTACAAGAGGAGTGTTGTTAACGCATATGTCGACCGTGCTCTCAGCCACAGCTCAGAATGGAAGCAAGTCGACGAAGAACTCTGTAGGGTAAGGCAGGTCCTAGTCAACAACGGCTTCTCCAATGGTTTCGTCGAAGACATCATAAGAAGGAAAGTGAAACGCCATGCAACCTCTGAAGAGACAACTAACACAACACCTATACCCCCTGTTAGACTATTTTACAGGAACTTCTTTTCCACAGCTCATAAAACGGAGGAAAGGGTCCTGAAAGATATTGTTAATAGAAACGTTATCCCTACAGACAAAAATCAGAGGATACAACTGACGATTTACTATAAAACCAGAAAAACGGCCAGCCTACTCATGAGAAACTCTCCAGACACAAAACAGAACGCTTTAAAAGAGACTAACGTCGTCTGTGCCTTCAAATGCCCTCTTGGGGACTGTAAGCTCCAAAAAACCCAGTATATAGGCAAGACAACAACATCTCTTTCTAGGCGTTTAACGATGCATAAGCAACAGGGCTCCATTAAGGAACATATAATCTCTTCCCACAACCAAACCATCGCCAGAGAAATCCTAGTAAACAACGCAGAAATCATCGATAGATACAGCGATAGCAGGCGGCTTGACGTTTGCGAGGCACTACACATCAAGAAGTCAACACCAGCAATCAACAGCCAATTAATGCACAACTATATTCTACCCACCTCAAGACTCCGCTCCAATATAGAAGCATCAAGAAATATGGACCAATAGGCTTTCTACAATCACTTCCATTTCAATACCCATTGTTTCGTGTTCTGTCTTGTGTTGATGAAATTAATACCCTATTAATGCCACCTCTTGTTCTGTCTTGTGTTGATGAAATTAATACCCTATTAATGCCACCTCACCCCATCCACCTCTCTCAAATGTAGATATAAAAACAAAATCGGAGATGCGTAAGTTCTATTCAGTTGTGTATTTGTAAACTAAAGTCTTTGAAAATGTAATAAGTTTTACGAAACGCGCTCGTGTCGCGTCAGACTAGAAATAAAAATGAATTTTGGAGAATTGATTTATGATTTACCTCCAACAGTGAAAAGAAATGTACGAAAGATTGAGAAAATTCGTGTTAGAATTATTAATCTTACTTTTTCGGTCATATTTAATAATATATGTCTACAGGAAAGACTGCTAGCAAAATATACTAATATATATATATATATATATATATATATATATATATATATATATATATATATATATATATATATATATATATATATATATATATATATATATATATATATATAATATTTATGTATGTTTTTATATTTTCGTGGCCAGTTGGTCGGGTTTTGATGTGGATAAAAGTTTGGTGTTGAGCTTCGACTTTCTCGAGTGAAAACAGCAAAAAAATTAACTTTTTGCAAAAATACTTAACAGGTGGAAGTTCCTGACACACCTGGCTTGACACACCTGGCCTGGCACACCTGGTCTGACACACCTGGCCTGGCACACCTGGTCTGACACACCTGGCCTGGCACACCTGGCCTGGCACACCTGGCCTGACACACCTGGCCTGGCACACCTGGCTTGACACACCTGGCCTGGCACACCTGGCCTGACACACCTGGTCTGACACACCTGGCCTGGCACACCTGGTCTGGCACACCTGGCCTGGCACACCTGGCCTGACACACCTGGCCTGACACACCTGGCTTGACACACCTGGCCTGGCACACCTGGTCTGGCACACCTGGCCTGGCACACCTGGCCTGACACACCTGGCCTGGCACACCTGGCCTGACACACCTGGTCTGGCACTCCTGGCCTGACACACCTGGCCTGGCACACCTGGCCTGGCACACCTGGCCTGACACACCTGGTCTGGCACACCTGGACTGACACACCTGGCCTGACACACCTGGCCTGACACACCTGGCCTGGCACACCTGGCCTGGCATACCTGGCCTGGCACACCTGGCCTGACACACCTGGTCTGGCACACCTGGCCTGACACACCTGGCCTGGCACACCTGGCTTGACACACCTGGCCTGGCACACCTGGCCTGGCACACCTGGCTTGACACACCTGGTCTGGCACACCTGGCTTGACACACCTGGCCTGACACACCTGGTCTGGCACACCTGGCTTGACACACCTGGCCTGGCACACCTGGCCTGGCACACCTGGCCTGACACACCTGGTCTGGCACACCTGGCCTGACACACCTGGCTTGGCACACCTGGCCTGGCACACCTGGCCTGACACACCTGGCCTGACACACCTGGTCTGGCACACCTGGCCTGACACACCTGGTCTGGCACACCTGGCCTGACACACCTGGCCTGTCACACCTGGCCTGGCACACCTGGCCTGACACACCTGGTCTGGCACACCTGGCCTGACACACCTGGCCTGACACACCTGGCCTGACACACCTGGCCTGGCACACCTGGCCTGGCATACCTGGCCTGGCACACCTGGCCTGACACACCTGGCCTGGCATACCTGGCCTGGCACACCTGGCCTGACACACCTGGCCTGGCACACCTGGCCTGACACACCTGGTCTGACACACCTGGCCTGACACATCTGGTCTGGTACACCTGGCCTGACACACCTGGCCTGACACACCTGGTCTGGCACACCTGGCCTGACACACCTGGTCTGGCACACCTGGCCTGACACACCTGGCCTGGCACACCTGGCCTGGCACACCTGGCCTGACACACCTGGTCTGGCACACCTGGCCTGACACACCTGGCCTGACACACCTGGCCTGACACACCTGGCCTGGCACACCTGGCCTGGCATACCTGGCCTGGCACACCTGGCCTGACACACCTGGCCTGGCATACCTGGCCTGGCACACCTGGCCTGACACACCTGGCCTGGCACACCTGGCCTGACACACCTGGTCTGACACACCTGGTCTGACACACCTGGCCTGACACATCTGGTCTGGCACACCTGGCCTAGCACACCTGGCCTGGCACACCTGGCCTGGCACACCTGGTCTGACACACCTGGTCTGACACACCTGGCCTGACACACCTGGCCTGACACACCTGGCCTGACACACCTGGCCTGACACACCTGGCCTGACACACCTGGCCTGGAACACCTGGTCTGACACACCTAGCCTGACACACCTGGTCTGACACACCTGGTCTGGCACACCTGGCCTGACACACCTGGCCTGACACACCTGGTCTGACACACCTGGTCTGACACACCTGGCCTGACACACCTGGCCTGACACACCTGGCCTGGCACACCTGGCCTGACACACCTGGCCTGACACACCTGGCCTGACACACCTGGCCTGGCACACCTGGCCTGACACACCTGGCCTGGCACACCTGGCCTGGCACACCTGGCCTGACACACCTGGCCTGACACACCTGGCCTGACACACCTGGCCTGGCACACCTGGCCTGGCACACCTGGCCTGACACACCTGGCCTGACACACCTGGCCTGACACACCTGGCCTGACACACCTGGCCTGACACACCTGGCCTGACACACCTGGCCTGACACACCTGGTCTGACACACCTGGCCTGACACACCTGGTCTGACACACCTGGCCTGACACACCTGGCCTGACACACCTGACCTGACACACCTGGCCTGGCACACCTGGCCTGGCACACCTGGTCTGACACACCTGGTCTGACACACCTGGCCTGGCACACCTGGTCTGACACACCTGGTCTGACACACCTGGCCTGGCACACCTGGTCTGACACACCTGGTCTGACACACCTGGCCTGACACACCTGGTCTGACACACCTGGCCTGGTTTACCTCCTTCCCCTTAAAGCCCACCTTTAACCCCACGCCCCTTAGCCCTTTTCCCCTATAACATCCCCCCCTTAACCCCATTCACATTAACCCTGCAACCCATTTTCTTAATGTGTCTCATCGTACAAAGTACAATGTCCTAACTCTTTTCTTTGATGCTAAATCAGATCCGACCATGTTGGACACATACCCAACAGCAATTACTGGGGAAAAAAGCAATTATCTGCCCGTCAACTTCGGACAGATATAAATCTCTGGTATTGAAACCTGTATCAAGAAGCCTTCATTAATCTGAAGCGAGGTACAAGGGTGCACAGTGGTGGGGAGATAGGTACAAAGGTACCTCACTCTACACCACCTCACAATGCCTCACTGCACCTCACAGTGTCTCACTGCACCTCACAATGCCCCACTGCACCTCACAATGCCACACTGCACCTCACAATGCCCCACTGCACCTCACAATGCCACACTGCACCTCACAATGCCCCACTGCACCTCACAATGCCTCACAATGCCCCACTGCACCTCACAAGGCCTCACTGCACCTCACAATGCCCCACTGCACCTCACAATGCCCCACTGCACCTCACAATGCCCCACTGCACCTCACAATGCCTCACTGCACCTCACAATGCCCCACTGCACCTCACAATGCCTCACTGCACCTCACAATGCCTCACTGCACCTCACAATGCCTCACTGCACCTCACAATGCCTCACTGCACCTCACAATGCCCCACTGCACCTCACAATGCCTCACTGCACCTCACAATGCCCCACTGCACCTCACAATGCCTCACTGCACCTCACAATGCCTCACTGCACCTCACAATGCCTCACTGCACCTCACAATGCCCCACTGCACCTCACAATGCCCCACTGCACCTCACAATGCCCCACTGCATCTCACAATGCCCTACTGCACCTCACAATGCCTCACTGCACCTCACAATGCCCCACTGTACCTCACAATGCCCCACTGCACCTCACAATGCCTCACTGCACCTCACAATGCCCCACTGCACCTCACAATGCCCCACTGCACCTCGCAATGCCCCACTGCACCTCACAATGCCCCACTGCACCTCACAATGCCTCACTGCACCTCACAATGCCCCACTGCACCTCACAATGCCCCACTGCACCTCACAATGCCTCACTGCACCTCACAATGCCTCACTGCACCTCACAATGCCTCACTGCACCTCACAATGCCCCACTGTACCTCACAATGCCCCACTGCACCTCACAATGACCCACTGCACCTCACAATGCCCCACTGCACCTCATAATGCCTCACTGCACCTCACAATGCCTCACTGCACCTCACAATACCTCACTATAAAGCTCTCCAAATCACCCAGTATTCTACAATTAGCAAAGTTCCCCCCCCCCCCAGGTTCCCTTTAACTCCTCAGCCATTCAGCTCACGACTAACTCCACTACTGGACGCTGGACCACAAAATTAACAAACTTTTTTGTGTGGGGGAGTGTTGGGGGGGCGGGGAAGGAGGGGGTGTTTTTGGGTGGGGTTGGGGGTCGGGGTTGCGGGTCCCTGAGGGTGTGGGTCCCTGAGGGTGTGGGTCCCTGAGGGTGTGGGTCCCTGAGGGTGTGGGTCCCTGAGGGTGCGGGTCCCTGAGGGTGTGGGGTATATCCTAGCAGGCAGTAATGTGCTTTTTATTTTTGAATATTTTTGTTATATTTTATTTACTTTGTATTTTGATTTATATTCCTTCAAAGTGGACTGTATTTTAATATTGATATTGGTAAGTTCTTATCTGATCACATAGTTGGGGGGTGTTTATATTTATATACATTTACTGTTAATGTTACGTAGTCTATACCACATATGGTGGTTATCAATAGGCTACAGTATATGTGTGTTAGTACTTTAAAATCTACCGCGTGTTAATATAAGGTATTGGGGTGGCCTCAGGTGTGTTAGATGGGTGAGAGCAGGTCCTGTGTACGTCTCAGCCTCACATGGAGCGTTCTGGTCCTGTAATGGCGGCTGTGGGGCTTTGTTAAGGCAAGGAAGCCTCACAGATTATGTAGGTGTTAACATACACTAACTTCTCTCCCTTGAACCACACCTGCGAAATGATTACACAGTACTAACAGCATCCACAAATGTGTTATATAGCAAGGGAACGTTATGGTATTAGTCAACCCTGACCTTACCAATGGTTGTGGGTTTTCGTTCATTATAACCGCACTACACGAAGTATAATTATAATGGCCGATATAAATTATGTTAAATTACATTCTATTTGTAGACTTGATCGAGTACTTCCCGAGGAACTTAGGTTGATGGGAGACTTGTGGTTCCCTTGTTGACGCTTAGAGAGGGAGGTGTAAGAGGGAGCTGCTCTCTCTGTTCTCTTTTTGTTGTTGATTTAGGGACGACGACGATCGTGGGATCGGATGCGCCCCGGCGTACCAGTTTAGGGTGAATCGCGAAGCCAGGAGAAGTGGAACGTCAAGCCAAAACGCGAAACGAGTGACGCCAATCACTAGAAACTAATATGCCATACAGCAAATAAACGCACAGTCAGGCAGATGATTGGAGAGCCCCAGGAGTTCCTCAGGGCGACAAGCACCGGCCACGCCCCACACAGAGAACACCAGGTAACAGCAAAACCAAAACTCTGCCCCAAACTAAAACGCAAAAAGTCATCCAGTGTCCCCCGGCAGAGCAGAAGCCGGCCGCCCACCATGACTGAGGGCACACCAGGAGCCCACCAAGACCCGCCAACCCCCGGCACCTCTCGGCCAAGCCGGCCCCCGAACACCGTCACCCCGCCGGGAGAACCAGCCAGAACACGCCAAAAAAAAAATCTCTATCAACAATCCCGTGACCCAAGGCGATATGTGCGCCAAGCGTCGTACAGTCGGACCGTTGAAGAGGGATGCCAAACGGCTGTAGCAAAGCCAAAACGCGAAAACAGAATGTGCTCAGGCGGCTCCTAGGCGGAGGTGTCCAGACGTCCGCTCGGCGTCAAGGTTGAACCAGGAGTCCCCAGGAGTCCATGTTCTTTGTGTTCTCTTGTTGTTGTTGTTGTGTTGATTTAGGGGCGACGACGATCGTGTGTTGTTGTTGTTGTTGAGTTAGGGGCGACGACGATCGTGGGATCGGATGCGCCCCGGCGTACCCGTGAAGGGTGAATCGCAAAGCCAGGAAAGGCGAAATGCTAAGCCAAAACGCGAAATGAATGACGCCAAGCACTAGAAACTAATATGCCACATGGCAAAGCTACGCACAAAGGGAGAGGCAGAAGCACAAGAAATCAGAGCATATACTTGCCCAGGAACTTGGCCCGCGGGAATCTTACATTGAACGCCTCCCAGAGCACCCATTGCCAAGGGTCTCGTCCATCCACCGGGGACGCCATAACATCTGGAACCGGGGCAACAAACACCTGCAAACTGGGGACCCAGATGGTAGAACTCATGAGGCGAGAAGTCGCCACTCGCCCCCACAGGAAGGGAACTTGCCCCCCCACGAAAGCACTCCGGTCCGTCAGACAGCAGTAACTCGGCAATCTTCGACCAGTGACCCGGTGGCATCACAGACGCCGGCAACACGTCCCCCAGGGCCCCAACGCGCACCCGCACCACAGGGGTACCCGCGGCCCCGGGCACACCACCAGACGACAGCAGGGAACCCGGACGGCGCGCATCCTTCCGTAACGTCACCACCAGGCCACGCCCAGCACCAGAGTCCACACCATCCCTGGCAGCAGAAGCCACCACCCCCCACAGCGGAGAATCCCCCGGCGGAGAAAGAACCGAAGGCACGTCCGAGACACAGGCACCAGCACCGGCAGGCACATGGACCTCCGCCACCACGAACCGCGGAGACATCGACGCATCCGTATCCACACTGTCAACATCTGAAGCCCCACAGTCACTGAAGTCACCAACGTCGGCCCAGGAAGAAGACGAACGCCGGGAACGTTTGGGCACCAGCCGGATATCGTCCGAGCCGGTAAGTGACCCAGAAACACGGGTACCACGAGCCGAAGGAACCGACGCCAGGACAACAGCAGCCTCTATCACAGGGGGAACCGGGCCACACACAGCGGGAGGTTCCGCAGTCACCCCAGCACCAAGCACATCCGGGACCCGAGTCACGGACACAGGGCCAGGTGCAGCATCAGAAGACGAGGGAGAAGACAGCGACGTCACACAGGGAGCTCCAGGATGGCCCACGGGAGCAGCTGGGACAGCGACAGGATCAGGCAGATCAACCGACGGTACCTCAAGAACCGGAGGAGGGACGGCAACAACCGGAGGAACGGCAGGCGGCGCCGGGGAAGCGGCAGCAGCAGACGGGACGCGCACCACCTCATCAACATCACCGGAGACTGCCTCCAGAGGGAGCGGCGGGAAATCCTCGTCGCGGAACAAGTTGACAGGAGCAGCAGGGGCCTCAGAGCACCCGGCAGCCTGATGCCCCAACAGGCCACACCGGAAACAGGTACGAGGCTGCCGGGCATAATACACCCGGACATAGTACCCCATAAGCTGGACAGAAGAAGGTATATCCGACCGCAGGCGCATCCCCAACGTGCGAATGTTTGTACGCCTCCCAGCATACCGCCCCGAGGAGAGCGTGTTCACTCGCACGCTGACAACAGTACCAAAACCCCCGAAGTAACGCTGGAGAAGGTCATCAGGGAATTCCAGGGGCGCACCATGGATACTGACATAAGTCAGGGCACCACTGCGGTGAAATCGCCACAGAGCCGGCATCGTCTGGCAACGGCAACGTACGCCCCCCGTACCGACGGAGGAAGTCCCGGTACTCGTCCTCCCTCACGAACTTAATAACAACCCGATGGGCCGAAACTAGCTCCACACCGTAAACAGCTTCCACCGGACACGAAGCATGTCACACATCACCATCTCGATGGTCGGATAACCAGCCTTACAAGTGAACTCCAGGCCCACGGAGTTCACACGCTGAACAGGAGGAAGATGGCCCCCCCATGTCAGAACTGCCACGTCAACGCAGCCAGGCAGGCAACAAAACTGGTAGGGCAGGGACGCCCACACCACCTGGCGACCAAAACAGCAAACCGACGATCGTGTGTTCTCTTGTTTACATTCCAGTGACTGTGTCGCTTCCTTGTCAGCGCGGCGTCCCAACAATTTGGTTCCTTCTCTGTCTTTACTTGACAATAGGAAGGGAACCCTCATGTTTATGGTATATTTCTTCAAGTTAAATCACACAAAACACGTTTCTATTAATTCTAATGCTTAAACTGTTGTTTAAAGGATACCTGATGTGTAAATATATGTTGAAATGCCGTGACGTCACGGCTATCCCATTCTCCTTTCTTTTACTGACTGACTAAAGTAAATTAATAACCTCTTATAACGGTTACTCTGGTAGTATAGAATGTTGTGTCGGATTTCCGACAGTGGGTTAAGGAATGAGGCGCTGGGGTGTAGTTGGGGTTTGGAGGTTGGGGTCTGTGGGATGTGGAGGGGGGGGGAGCTTTGGGTGGAAGGGGAGAGCGTAAGCAGTTAGATAGAAAATTGAGCGCTGGACAGTTCTGAACAGACAGAAGGAGTCAACAACCTGTCCTCCTACAAGGAACGTCGCTTTTCGACCGTATGCGTCACATACGGTCAAAAATTGTCGTACTAGAAAATGGAGGCGGCTGGCGAAAGTGACGTACTGTCCCATTTTCTGTTTTAGGTCCTCTGGTAGGTTAGGAGAGACCACTTTACATTGACCGTTTTCTGGACGTTGGGGGAACCTTAGGAGGGCGGACTGGTTTAGACCGACGGGGACGAGGACAGACGGAGGGGTATACAGACAGATGCAGCGATACAGATAGTCAGGTTGACGTACAGTCGGGCGCATGGGGACAGACAGACAGATGGACGCAGCGAGTGACGCGGACGGATTAACTACAAAGAACAAAATAAGAAGCATTGCCTCTACTTCCAGAGCAAAACAAATATAGAATTAGAATAGATATGAAAAATCCACATTATCCTGTTTTAATGGATAAACTCCACCACGGGATCACCATAGCCCGTGCTACTTGCCCCGCTCCTGTGCCAGGTAAGTCCACTACGGGATCACCATAGCCCGTGCTACTTGCCCCGCTCCTGTGCCAGGCAAGTCCACTACGGGCTCACCATAGCCTGTGCTACTTGCCCCGCTCCTGTGCCAGGTAAGTCCGCTACGGGCTCACCATAGCCCGTGCTACTTGCCCCGCTCCTGTGCCAGGTAAGTCCACTACGGGCTCACCATAGCCCGTGCTACTTGCCCCGCTCCTGTGCCAGGTAAGTCCACTACGGGCTCACCATAGCCTGTGCTACTTGCACCGCTCCTGTGCCAGGTAAGTCCACTACGGGCTCACCATAGCCTGTGCTACTTGCCCCGCTCCTGTGCCAGGTAAGTCCACTACGGGATCACCATAGCCCGTGCAACTTGCCCCGCTCCTGTGCCAGGTAAGTCCGCTACGGGCTCACCATAGCCCGTGCTACTTGCCCCGCTCCAGTGCCAGGTAAGTCCACTACGGGCTCACCATAGCCTGTGCTACTTGCACCGCTCCTGTGCCAGGTAAGTCCACTACGGGCTCACCATAGCCTGTGCTACTTGCAACTTTTTGTTCCGAGTAGATGAATCTACAACAACAACGTGAGACGGAGCACAGGAACCTGGATCAGGTCTGGCGTTCGAGCCACCACATCTGCAATTCTCTTGCAATACTGCAGGAGCTGGAGGCGATCATTGCACAGTGTAGGGGCCACAGTGGTGATCATTGTCAGCTCCGTGACTGAGCTCCGTGACTGAGCTCCGTAACTGAGCTCCGTGACTGAGCTCCGTGACTGAGCTCCGTGACTGAGTTCCGTGACTGAGCTCCGTGACTGAGTTCCGTGACTGAGCTCCGTGACTGAGTTCCGTAACTGAGCTCCGTGACTGAGCTCCGTGACTGAGTTCCGTGACTGAGCTCCGTGACCTTAATGTAACATACGTCGGCTCTTCAATGTAACAAAATGGTTTATCATTCGCTCATAAAAATCCTTTATTTCTGGTATCATTATATTTTCAATCGCTGAAGCAGACGGTGTCTCATTCGCCTCGGTCCTGCTCCAAACTGTCTTGCTTCACTTCTATGTTGAAAATCCCCTTTTCTGTTTCTGCCGGTGTCGCTGGGGCTGTTACATGAATGTTCAGTATCTTGACAGTTATTGAAAACGTTGACTGTAAATGGTTATCGATCATTATGTGCAACTGGTCAGTGAGGGTTTCTGATTGACGCAAATCTTCCCCTGTGTAGAGTGTAACTTGGGTCCTCAAGTTGTCTTGTATTAGTGCAGTACTAGAGACTCTTTAGTATCTACTGGAACAATTATTCACTAAAACTAACTTGTTAGCTTCTAAATGATTTGTAAACTTGAAACTAGTTCTGAATTGCAACAATTACCTCACAAACTTACACACAGAAATCACACTAACGTGATGCATCAAATGAACAAATCCACAATGGATTTGTAGTCACGGCCCTTGAGGATTTGTTCATCTCACAAACTGGCTTTGCAACAACTGATCTCTGAATTAAATTCTGGTCTCTCTCTCTGGCTCAGGAGGCGCAGACACATCACATTCATCTCTTAATTTCTGAACGACAAAAGTGAAAGCTTTAAAAAGTGGCATCAACCTAAGCTGCAGCAATATTTCTAGACATAATCTGAGAACACACATCAACAAGAAGCATCACTTTGGACATCAATGCCAACCAGAGGTCGGATTGAGCATCACTCACGCTGCTCTTAACACCCGCCGCCGCAGATGCAGCATCTCTTGAGTTAGATGCTGGCAGAATGCTGCAACATTCATTTCATATAGAGCATTGACTGTTCTCCTCTTGAAATTGCAACGTGTCGCAGGTGGGCAGGAAATTCAATGGTCAACAACATTCTACAACGCTGCCATTCTTTGTGGAGATTTTGAAAAAAGAAATTTGGTATTCCTGACTCGCTGGTGAACAGTCCTCAAACACTGGTGTTCTGTGACGTTGTCTATTCAAAAAACCAATTCAACTGGTGTATATAACAGAGGTTAAGATGAGCATTAATATACACATGTTTCCCTATAGTTTGTACACCTTTGTTGCACCCACAAAGACCACCTGCACCACTATAAGCTTGACCAATGATCACCTGAACCCACCATAACCATGTAAAAGGTAAGTTGACCAGACCACACACTAGAAATTGAAGGGACGACGACGTTTCGGTTCGTCCTGGACCATTCTCAAGTCGATTGTCAACATACTTCAGCCACGTTATTGTGACTCATCGCCTGCATGTAAAAGGTAATTTAAGTTCGCAAAATACTCAAAGCAACTTAAGCACTACGCAAGGAACATGAGACACCATCTCCACTCAACGTTAACTCCAAACACGGGACTGACGGATTGACTGGGCTACACCTCAACACTGCCACGTGTACAGTCGATTAATCCTTCACTAACGTACAGAATGAAACCTCTATTTTTATCTTGTTTGAATGAAAATTATCAAAATTCTTATAGAAGTATATTGAAAATAACACGTGAAAAAATTGCTATAACACATTTGTTAGTGTATTATTATAACCCAGAGTGTGACAGAGCTGCCCACAGTGTGACACAGCTGCCCACAGTGTGACACAGCTGCCCACAGTGTGACAGAGCTGCCCACAGTGTGACACAGCTGCCCACAGTGTGACAGAGTTGCCCACAGTGTGACACAGCTGCCCACAGTGTGACAGAGCTGCTCCACAGTGTGACAGAGCTGCCCACAGTGTGACACAGCTGTCCACAGTGTGACAGAGCTGCCCACAGTGTGACAGAGCTGCCCACAGTGTGACAGAGCTGCCCCACAGTGTGACTGAGCTGCCCAGAGTGTGACAGAGCTGCCCACAGTGTAACAGAGCTGCCCACAGTGTGACACAGCTGTCCACAGTGTGACAGAGCTGCCCACAGTGTGACAGAGCTGCCCCACAGTGTGACAGAGCTGCCCAGAGTGTGACAGAGCTGCCCACAGTGTAACAGAGCTGCCCACAGTGTGACAGAGCTGCTCACAGTGTGACAGAGCTGCCCACAGTGTGACAGAGCTGCCCACAGTGTGACAGAGCTGCCCCACAGTGTGACAGAGCTGCCCAGAGTGTGACAGAGCTGCCCACAGTGTAACAGAGCTGCCCACAGTGTAACAGAGCTGCCCACAGTGTGACACAGCTGTCCACAGTGTGACAGAGCTGCCCACAGTGTGACACAGCTGCCCAGAGTGTGACAGAGCTGCCCACAGTGTGACAGAGCTGCCCATAGTGTGATACAGCTGCCCACAGTGTGACACAGCTGCCCACAGTGTGACAGAGCTGCCCACAGTGTGATACAGCTGCCCACAGTGTGACGCAGCTGCCCACAGTGTGACACAGCTGCCCACAGTGTGACACAGCTGCCCACAGTGTGACACAGCTGCCCACAGTGTGACGCAGCTGCCCACAGTGTGACAGAGCTGCCCAGAATGTGACAAAGCTGCCCAGAGTGTGACAGAGCTGCCCACAGTGTGACACAGCTGCCCACAGTGTGATACAGCTGCCCACAGTGTGACACAGCTGCCCACAGTGTGACAGAGCTGCCCACAGTGTGATACAGCTGCCCACAGTGTGACGCAGCTGCCCACAGTGTGACACAGCTGCCCACAGTGTGACACAGCTGCCCACAGTGTGACACAGCTGCCCACAGTGTGACGCAGCTGCCCAGAGTGTGACAGCTGCCCACAGTGTAACAGAGCTGCCCACAGTGTGACAGAGCTGCCCACAGTGTGATACAGCTGCCCACAGTGTGACGCAGCTGCCCACAGTGTGACACAGCTGCCCACAGTGCGACAGAGCTGCCCACAGTGTGACACAGCTGCCCATAGTGCGACAGAGCTGCCCACAGTGTGATACAGCTGCCCACAGTGTGACGCAGCTGCCCACAGTGTGACACAGCTGCCCACAGTGTGACACAGCTGCCCACAGTGTGACACAGCTGCCCACAGTGTGACACAGCTGCCCACAGTGTGACACAGCTGCCCACAGTGTGACACAGCTGCCCACAGTGTGACACAGCTGCCCATACATAAATATACTCCCAAAATATGGCATGCAAAGATTAAGAGTCAAGGAAAGACTCCACGAAGCTATATAGCACTCGGATTAACCGACAGCCGGATAAAATGACAGCCGGATGAACCGACCGCCGGATAACCCTACAGCCGCTTAAGTCAACTGTCAGGATTAGACAACATTCCAATAAATTCAATAGTTGGAAGAGAACAGTCCGATAACCCAACACTCCGAGAGTCAATAGACGGAGAAGCCGATATTCGGATAAGCCGACATTCGGATAAACAGACATTTGGATAAACAGAAAGCAAGATAATCAGATGAACATCACCTTACAAGAAGCATAAACTTAGAATAATAAGACAACACTAACACAACACACACACACACACACACACACACACACACACACACACACACACACACACACACACACACACACACACACACACACACACACACACACACACACACACACACACACACACACACACACACACACACACACACACAGTACCGCATAAGAGGCTGGTACATAAGCTGGAGAGACAGGCAGGTGTAGCTGGTAAGGTGCTCCAGTGGATAAGGGAGTATCTAAGCAATAGGAAGCAGAGAGTTACGGTGAGGGGTCAGACCTCCGATTGGCGTGAAGTCACCAGTGGAGCCCCACAGGGCTCTGTACTCGGTCCTATCTTGTTTCTGATATATGTAAATGATCTCCCAGAGGGTATCGATTCATTTCTCTCAATGTTTGCGGACGATGCTAAAATTATGAGAAGGATTAAAACAGAAGAGGACTGTTTGAGGCTTCAAGAAGACCTAGACAAGCTGAAGGAATGGTCGAACAAATG
Organism: Procambarus clarkii; assembly: GCF_020424385.1. Taxonomy (NCBI): domain Eukaryota; kingdom Metazoa; phylum Arthropoda; class Malacostraca; order Decapoda; family Cambaridae; genus Procambarus; species Procambarus clarkii. Next base: position 1,268,490 of record NC_059605.1, on the reverse strand, counting down.
GTTGTTAGAGTTTAACCCAACCAAATGTAATGTAATGAAGATAGGTGTAGGGAGCAGGAGGCCAGATACAAGGTATCATCTGGGAGAAAAAATTCTTCACGAGTCAGAGAAGGAAAAAGACTTGGGGGTTGATATCACGCCAGACCTGTCTCCTGTAGCACATATCAAGCGGATAACATCAGCGGCATATGCCAGGCTGGCCAACATACGAACGGCATTCAGAAACTTGTGTAAAGAATCATTCAGAACTTTGTATACCACATATGTCAGGCCAATCCTGGAGTATGCAGCCCCAGCATGGAGTCCATATCTAGTCAAGGATAAGACTAATCTGGAAAAGGTTCAAAGGTTTGCCACCAGACTAGTACCCGAGCTGAGAGGTATGAGCTACGAGGAGAGACTACGGGAATTAAACCTCACTTCGCTGGAAGACAGAAGAGTTAGGGGGGACATGATCACCACATTCAAGATTCTGAAGGGAATTGATAGGGTAGATAAAGACAGGCTATTTAACACAAGGGGAACACGCACAAGGGGACACAGGTGGAAACTGAGTGTCCAAATGAGCCACAGAGATATTAGAAAGAACTTTTTTAGTGTCAGAGTGGTAGACAAATGGAATGCATTAGGAAGAGATGTGGTGGAGGCTGACTCCATACACAGTTTCAAGTGTAGATATGATAGAGCCCAATAGGCTCAGGAATCTGTACACCTGTTGATTGACGGTTGAGAGGCGGGACCTGAGAGCCAGAGCTGAACCCCCGCAAACACAACTAGGTGAGTACAACTAGGTGAGTACACACACAAACACACACACACAGGCAACAAAAATAAGGCAAGAAAGAGAAGGGTGGGCAGACTGCATATTTATGGATTGCCAAAAAGCCTTTGATACAGTGCCACACAAGAGGCTAGTGAAAAAATCTGGAGATGCAGGCTGGAGTGAAAGGGAAGGTACTCCGGTGGATAGAGGAATACCTAAGCAATAGGAGACAACGAGTCAGTGTGAGGGGTGAGGTCTCAGATTGGCGAGACGTTACGAGTGGAGTCCCGCAGGGGTCAGTCCTTGGACCTATACTGTTTCTGATATATGTAAATGATCTCCCAGAGGGTATAGAATCGTTTCTCTCAATGTTTGCCGATGATGCAAAAATTATGAGGAGGATTGAAACTGAGGACGATAGTAGGAGGCTACAAGATGACCTAGACAGACTGAATGAATGGTCCAACAAATGGCTGTTGAAGTTCAACCCGAGTAAATGCAAAGTAATGAAACTAGGCAGTGGAAACAGGAGGCCACACACAGGATACAGAATAGGAGATGAAGTACTTAATGAAACGGACAGAGAGAAAGATCTAGGAGTTGATATCACACCAAACCTGTCTCCTGAAGCCCACATAAAAAGAATAACGTCTGCGGCATATGCGAGGCTAGCTAACATCAGAACAGCGTTCAGGAACCTGTGTATGGAATCATTCAGAATCTTGTACACCACATATGTAAGACCAATCCTGGAGTATGCGGCCCCAGCATGGAGCCCGTACCTTGTCAAGCACAGAACGAAGATGGAAAAAGTCCAAAGGTATGCCACTAGACTAGTCCCAGAACTAAGAGGCATGAGTTACGAGGAAAGGCTGCGGGAAATGCACCGTACGACACTGGAAGACAGAAGAGTAAGGGGAGACATGATCACAACCTACAAAATCCTCAGAGGAATCGACCGGGTAAACAAGGATAAACTATTCAACACTGGTGGGATGTGAACAAGGGGACACAGGTGGAAACTGAGTACCCACATGAGCCACAGAGACGTTAGAAGGAACTTTTTCAGTGTCAGAGTAGTTAACGGATGGAATGCATTAGGCAGTGATGTGGTGGAGGCTGACTCCATACACAGTTTCAAGTGTAGATATGATAGAGCCCAGTAGGCTCAGGAACCTGTACACCTGTTGATTGACAGTTGAGAGGCGGGACCAAAGAGCCAAAGCTCAACCCCCGCAAGTACAACTAGGTGAGTACACTCCACCGAGACGACAATAATCACCAAGAAAATAAATTAAGGAGAAATATTTAGCAATAAGCTAAGAGTTACCGCGAGTCGCCCCCCCCCCCCCCCCACACACACACACACACACACACACACACACACACACACACACACACACACACACACACACACACACACACACACACACACACACACACACACACACACACACACACACACACACACACACACACACACACACTTACACACACACACACACACACACACACACACACACACACACACACACACACAGAAACCTAAGTAAGGAGGCATTTAGGGCGCTTTACACTGCCTACGTAAGGCCAGTCTTAGAGTATGCCGCCTCATCATGGAGTCCCCATCTGAAGAAGCATATAATGAAACTGGAAAAGGTTCAGAGGTTTGCAACGAGACTCGTCCCAGAGCTACGAGGGATGGGGTATGAAGAGCGCCTGAGGGAACTGTGCCTTACGACACTAGAAAGAAGAAGGGAGAGGGGGGACATGATAGGAACGTATAAGATACTCAGAGGAATTGACAGAGTGGACATAGACGAAATGTTCACACGGAATAGTAACAGAACGAGAGGACATGGATGGAAGCTTGAAACTCAGATGAGTCACAGAGATGTTAGGAAGTTTTCTTTTAGCGTGAGAGTAGTGGGGAAATGGAATGCACTTCAGGAACAGGTTGTGGAAGCAAATACTATTCATAATTTTAAAACCAGGTATGATAGGGAAATGGGACAGGAGTCATTGCTGTAAACAACCGATGCTCGAAAGGCGGGATCCAAGAGTCAATGCTCGATCCTGCAAGCACATATAGGTGAGTACATATAGGTGAGTACACACACACACACACACACACACAGTCTCTTAATGAAATTCCAGCAGTTGGCGGGTGACCGCGGCGCTCCCGCCCCACTGATCTAAATATCGCCTTTTACCTGCGTCAGCCCTCAGCCAATTACGGAGCGCCCTCACACCTTTCCTCTCGCTCCTTTGTTGCGTAAATTCCTCGCTCCATTTGACTCAGGAACGTCGTGGGATGTGAGAGTCAAGAGTGGCTCTAACTTGAAGGGATTCGAAGGCCCGGAAGCACATTCCATGTCGCGTTGCTTGCAGGTAAAGCACAACTGTTTTACGCTCTTCACCTCACAGGGGGAACACACACAGTGGTGTTTGGTTCATCTTATTGGGATCCTCGGTTGTGTGTCGAGGACGCAGACCACTCTGCTATAGACAGGTGGCGCCTATCAGATTTTCGGGGAAATCTTGGATTAAGAAAAATACTTCATTAAGAAAGAAATATAAGGCTTAACTGCGTTAAGATTATGAAGATATGTATAATTATACACTAGTTATTATACAAGATGTATACTGAGGTTCAGAAGGGATGTATGTATACCTTGAGAGCTATACAATGCTCTAGATGTATATACAGTGACAGGTGTACCCACCTTATACACATATACACTTAGAATGATGCATATACACTTAAATGAACAAATCCACAAGGGCCGTGACGAGGATTCGAACCTGCGTCCGGGAGCATTCCACCTGCGTCCGGGATGGTCCCGGACGCAGGCCCTTGTGGATCCTCGTCACGGCCCTTGTGGATCCTCGTCACGGCCCTTGTGGATCCTCGTCACGGCCCTTGTGGATTTGTTCATTTGATGCGTCACGTTAGTGTGATCTCTGTGTGTAGTGCATATACACTTCTCTGTGCATGTACACTGTGTGATGGGCTGAACAAGCCCTTACCGAGGAGGATAGGCCTTAGGCCCAACCAAACATAACCAATTTAAGTTTCCCAGTCATATGTTCAAAGTTGGTAAGTCAACTGACCCATGAAAACATTTATACAACTTTACGGAAATTACTCAAAGTTACAGGCCAACAAAATCTCCATTTCCATTTAGCTTGGAAAATAGTCAACACACTTCATCATTTATGCTTTTTGACCAAATGATTCAGTGGAATCATCAGAATTCTAGGGACTTAACATTCTGTAAATTTAATACTCGGAGCAAAAGCCTCTTTAGATGCTTTGCTCCAGCCTCTTTACCTCTTTAGGTAAAGGTGCCTCTTTAGCATCTTTGCTAACACCACCACAAGGGGACGTTACCTATGTAATCCCTCCCTTCATGAGGTAACTCCTAGCTCTCTCAGCGTCCGGTAATCTCCTCCTAGGAATGGTGATTGAAAACAGGCAGATTATGTGTACTGGTTAGAGAGAGAGAGAGAGAGAGAGAGAGAGAGAGAGAGAGAGAGAGAGAGAGAGAGAGAGAGAGAGAGAGAGAGAGAGAGAGAGAGAGAGAGAGAGAGAGAGAGAGAGAGAGAGAGAGAGAGAGAAGCAGATACAGAGAAACAGAGAGAGAAGAGTGAGAAGGTGGGAAGAGGAAGGAGAGAGGGGAGGACACCATAGGGAAGGAAGAAGAGGGGAATGAGAGAGAGGAGGAGGAGGAGTGATGGAGGCAGCCCCGAGGCCCAAAGTTCACGTCATAAATCAGCGTAGATCAGCTGGGTCTGTTGGGACGCCCCGGAGATTCTGAGGGGAAATTGAATTCGGGAAGGGATGATCCCAAACTGAGGGAGGACTAGTGGGGGGATTACGCTGAAAGATTGGGAGCCAGGAGCTAGTGGCAGGAGATGGGTGGCAACTGGAGGGGTGCTGGGGGTGGGGGTGTGGGGCTGACGGAGGGGAGGTGGATGGGGGGGGGAAGTGGGGATGTGATGGGGGTAAGGGAGCGCTGGTGTGCAGGGAGGAGCACCTTTCATCACGTGGTCTCACGAATATTGCTTCTAAGAGTTTGTCAAACTCTTAATTTTGATTGGTCTCAATTGGTAGCACGTCATTCAGTCTTCTCAAGTCGTTCAGCTTGGCTTCGAAGATTATATCATTGGCGGTTGAGGTAGAGGCTGGTGCTCCTAGCAGCCCAGCGTCGCTCCTAGCAGCCCAGCGTCGCTCCTAGCAGCCCAGCGTCGCTCCTAGCAGCACAGCATCGCCCCTAGCAGCACAGCGTCGCTCCTAGCAGCACAGCGTCGCTCCTAGCAGCACAGCGTCACTCCTAGCAGCACAGCATCGCTCCTAGCAGCACAGCATCGCTCCTAGCAGCACAACGTCGCTCCTAGCAGCACAGCGTCGCTCCTAGCAGCACAGCATCGCTCCTAGCAGCACAGCGTCGCTCCTAGCAGCACAGCGTCACTCCTAGCAGCACAGCGTCGCTCCTAGCAGCACAGCATCGCTCCTAGCAGCACAGCGTCACTCCTAGCAGCACAGCGTCACTCCTAGCAGCACAGCGTCGCTCCTAGCAGCACAGCGTCGCTCCTAGCAGCACAGCGTCGCTCCTAGCAGCACAGCGTCGCTCCTAGCAGCACAGCGTCGCTCCTAGCAGCACAGCATCGCTCCCCAGCAGCCCAGCGTCGCCCCTAGCAGCACAGCGTCGCTCCTAGCAGCACAGCGTCGCCCCTAGCAGCACAGCGTCGCTCCTAGCATCACAGCGTCGCTCCTAGCAGCACAGCATCGCTCCTAGCAGCACAGCATCGCTCCCCAGCAGCACAGCGTCGCTCCTAGCAGACAGCATCGCTGGGAGCGATAGCTAGGAACACAAATCAATATGAATGAGCTCCGCTAGGGTGTCCTAGCCAGGGTCTTCTAGCCAGGGTCTCCTAGCCAGGGTGTCCCAGCCAGGGTGTCCTAGCCAGGGTGTCCTAGCCAGGGTCTCCCAGCCAGGGTGTCCTAGCCAGGGTGTCCCAGCCAGGGTGTCCTAGCCAGGGTGTCCTAGCCAGGGTGTCCTAGCCAGGGTGTCCTAGCCAGGGTGTCCCATCCAGGGTGTCCTAGCCAGGGTGTCTCAGCCAGGGTGTCCTAGCCAGGGTCTCCTAGCCAGGGTCTCCCAGCCAGGGTCTCCTAGCCAGGGTGTCCCAGCCAGGGTGTCCTAGCCAGGGTGTCCTAGCCAGGGTGTCCTAGCCAGGGTGTCCTAGCCAGGGTGTCTCAGCTAGGGTCTCCTAGCCAGGGTGTCCCAGCCAGGGTGTCCTAGCCAGGGTGTCCTAGCCAGGGTGTCCTGGCCAGGGTGTCCTAGCCAGGGTGTCCTGGCCAGGGTGTCCTAGCCAGGGTGTTCTAGCCAGAGTGTCCTAGCCAGGGTGTCTCAGCCAGGGTGTCCTAGCCAGGGTCTCCTAGCCAGGGTCTCCCAGCCAGGGTCTCCTAGCCAGGGTGTCCCAGCCAGGGTGTCCTAGCCAGGGTGTCCTAGCCAGGGTGTCTCAGCTAGGGTCTCCTAGCCAGGGTGTCCTAGCCAGGGTGTCCCAGCCAGGGTGTCCTAGCCAGGGTGTCCTAGCCAGGGTGTCCTAGCCAGGGTGTCTCAGCTAGGGTCTCCTAGCCAGGGTGTCCCAGCCAGGGTGTCCTAGCCAGGGTGTCCTAGCCAGGGTGTCCTGGCCAGGGTGTCCTAGCCAGGGTGTCCTGGCCAGGGTGTCCTAGCCAGGGTGTTCTAGCCAGGGTGTCCTAGCCAGGGTGTCTCAGCCATGGTGTCCTAGCCAGGGTCTCCTAGCCAGGGTCTCCCAGCCAGGGTCTCCTAGCCAGGGTGTCCCAGCCAGGGTGTCCTAGCCAGGGTGTCCTAGCCAGGGTGTCTCAGCTAGGGTCTCCTAGCCAGGGTGTCCTAGCCAGGGTGTCCCAGCCAGGGTGTCCTAGCCAGGGTGTCCTAGCCAGGGTGTCCTAGCCAGGGTGTCCTGGCCAGGGTGTCCTAGCCAGGGTGTCCTGGCCAGGGTGTCCTAGCCAGGGTGTCCTGGCCAGGGTGTCCTAGCCAGGGTGTCCTAGCCAGGGTGTCCTGGCCAGGGTGTCCTGGCCAGGGTGTCCTAGCCAGGGTGTCCTAGCCAGGGTGTCCTAGCCAGGGTGTCCCAGCCAGGGTGTCCTAGCCAGGGTGTCCTAGCCAGGGTGTCCCAGCCAGGGTGTCCCAGCCAGGGTGTCCTAGCCAGGGTGTCCCAGCCAGGGTGTCCTAGCCAGGGTGTCCTAGCCAGGGTGTCCCATCCAGGGTGTCCTAGCCAGGGTGTCTCAGCCAGGGTGTCCTAGCCAGGGTCTCCTAGCCAGGGTCTCCCAGCCAGGGTCTCCTAGCCAGGGTGTCCCAGCCAGGGTGTCCTAGCCAGGGTGTCCTAGCCAGGGTGTCCTAGCCAGGGTGTCTCAGCTAGGGTCTCCTAGCCAGGGTGTCCTAGCCAGGGTGTCCCAGCCAGGGTGTCCTAGCCAGGGTGTCCTAGCCAGGGTGTCCTAGCCAGGGTGTCCTGGCCAGGGTGTCCTAGCCAGGGTGTCCTGGCCAGGGTGTCCTAGCCAGGGTGTCCTAGCCAGGGTGTCCTAGCCAGGGTGTCTCAGCCAGGGTGTCCTAGCCAGGGTCTCCTAGCCAGGGTCTCCCAGCCAGGGTCTCCTAGCCAGGGTGTCCCAGCCAGGGTGTCCTAGCCAGGGTGTCCTAGCCAGGGTGTCCTAGCCAGGGTGTATCAGCTAGGGTCTCCTAGCCAGGGTGTCCTAGCCAGGGTGTCCCAGCCAGGGTGTCCTAGCCAGGGTGTCCTAGCCAGGGTGTCCTGGCCAGGGTGTCCTAGCCAGGGTGTCCTGGCCAGGGTGTCCTAGCCAGGGTGTCTTGGCCAGAGTGTCCTAGCCAGGGTGTCCTAGCCAGGGTGTCCTGGCCAGGGTGTCCTAGCCAGGGTCTCCCAGCCAGGGTCTCCTAGCCAGGGTGTCCCAGCCAGGGTGTCCTAGCCAGGGTGTCCTAGCCAGGGTGTCCTAGCCAGGGTGTCTCAGCTAGGGTCTCCTAGCCAGGGTGTCCTAGCCAGGGTGTCCCAGCCAGGGTGTCCTAGCCAGGGTGTCCTAGCCAGGGTGTCCTAGCCAGGGTGTCCTGGCCAGGGTGTCCTAGCCAGGGTCTCCCAGCCAGGGTCTCCTAGCCAGGGTGTCCCAGCCAGGGTGTCCTAGCCAGGGTGTCCTAGCCAGGGTGTCCTAGCCAGGGTGTCTCAGCTAGGGTCTCCTAGCCAGGGTGTCCTAGCCAGGGTGTCCCAGCCAGGGTGTCCTAGCCAGGGTGTCCTAGCCAGGGTGTCCTAGCCAGGGTGTCCTGGCCAGGGTGTCCTAGCCAGGGTGTCCTGGCCAGGGTGTCCTAGCCAGGGTGTCCTAGCCAGGGTGTCCTAGCCAGGGTGTCTCAGCCAGGGTGTCCTAGCCAGGGTCTCCTAGCCAGGGTCTCCCAGCCAGGGTCTCCTAGCCAGGGTGTCCCAGCCAGGGTGTCCTAGCCAGGGTGTCCTAGCCAGGGTGTCCTAGCCAGGGTGTATCAGCTAGGGTCTCCTAGCCAGGGTGTCCTAGCCAGGGTGTCCCAGCCAGGGTGTCCTAGCCAGGGTGTCCTAGCCAGGGTGTCCTGGCCAGGGTGTCCTAGCCAGGGTGTCCTGGCCAGGGTGTCCTAGCCAGGGTGTCCTGGCCAGAGTGTCCTAGCCAGGGTGTCCTAGCCAGGGTGTCCTGGCCAGGGTGTCCTGGCCAGGGTGTCCTAGCCAGGGTGTCCTAGCCAGGGTGTCCTAGCCAGGGTGTCCCAGCCAGGGTGTCCTAGCCAGGGTGTCCTAGCCAGGGTGTCCCAGCCAGGGTGTCCCAGCCAGGGTGTCCTAGCCAGGGTGTCTCAGCCAGGGTGTCCTAGCCAGGGTCTCCTAGCCAGGGTCTCCCAACCAGGGTCTCCTAGCCAGGGTGTCCTGGCCAGGGTGTCCTAGCCAGGGTGTCCTGGCCAGGGTGTCCTAGCCAGGGTGTCCTAGCCAGGGTGTCTTAGCCAGGGTGTCCTAGCCAGGGTGTCCTAGCCAGGGTGTCCCAGCCAGGGTGTCCTAGCCAGGGTGTCCTAGCCAGGGTGTCCTGGCCAGGGACTGTAACTGTGTCTGGAGTTGAACAAAGAGGCATGCTAATTATTGTTCTACAAACTGGCAAGTTTGCCTTGGTTAAAAGCGACATGTTCTGCATGATAGACGAACTATAGTCAGTTGAGTTACACAACTTGCTTGATGATAGACTTGACAAACTTAGTAATGGTAATATGTTTCTTGAATATATCCTTAGGTTAAGATTGCTATTTAACAAACCATTAGTTATGTTGGATGCTGAATCTGTCTACCTGAATCTCTCTCTGTATCTCTGTGTATCTCTCTGTGTCTGTGTGTGTGTGTCTCTCTCTTTCTCACTCACTCGCCCACCAGCAAATTGTTAGCTGATGCACAGAAGCTTAGCTCAAGTATGCTAACGTTTCCCACTTAAGGATGTATATATATATATGTCGTACCTAGTAGCCAGAACGCACTTCTCAGCCTACTATTCAAGGCCCAATTTGCCTAATAAGCCAAGTTTTTATGAATTAATTGTTTTTCGACTACCTAACCTACCTAATCTAACCTAACCTAACATTTTCGGCTACCTACCCTAACCTAACCTATAAAGATAGGTTAGGTTAGGTTAGGTAGGGTTGGATAGGTTCGGTCATATATCTACGTTAATTTTAATTCCAATAAAATAAAATTGACCTCATACATAATGAAATGGGTAGCTTTATCATTTCATGAGAAAAAAATTAGAGAAAATATATTATTTCAGGAAAACTTTGCTTATTAGGCAAATCGGGCCTTGCATAGTAGGCTGAGAAGTGCGTTCTGGCTACTAGGTACGACATATATATATATATATATATATATATATATATATATATATATATATATATATATATATATATGTCGTACCTAGTAGCCAGAACTCACTTTTTGGCCTACTATGCAAGGCCCGATTTGCCTAATAAGCCAAGTTTTCCTGAAATAATATATTTTCTCTAATTTTTTTCTCATGAAATGATAAAGCTACCCATTTCATTATGTATGAGGTCAATTTTTTTGTATTGGAGTTAAAATTAACGTAAATATATGACCAAACCTAACCAACCCTACCTAACCTAACCTAACCTATCTTTATAGGCCAGGTTAGGTTAGGTAGCCAAAAAAGTTAGGTTAGGTTAGGTTAGGTAGGTTAGGTAGTCGAAAAACAATTAATTCATGAAAACTTGGCTTATTAGGCAAATCGGGCCTTGCATAGTAGGCATAGAAGTGCGTTCTGGCTACTAGGTACGACATATATATATATATATATATATATATATATATATATATATATATATATATATATATATATATATATATAAAATAATTATTCTAAAGCAAACATTCGCATTATCGTCACCTCCTATATTGACTCGCTCGCTAATGCTGTTCTCCAGCGGCCAGGTTTACATATGTATTTTACCACATAGAATATATAGTAAACCAATGGTATACCCAACCTGTCTGTGTACTAATGGTTACACAATGCACCCTTAGGGTTGAAGATCATGTGAAGATCAATGGAAGATCTTGCGCTGAAGATCCCCGCTTCGTGTTGGTTTCTTCAGCAGAAGTTACAGGTAAATCTCCCGAGTGGATTAATCCCGCCAGATTAATCCCAAAGTCACGTGGGGGGGGGGGTACGTATAATCCTGGAGGACCTCGCATGATCAGGTATGATGAGAATCATCCCGACATGACAGCTGGATCCTAGCCTGTCTGAGGAAAATGATGAGAACTCACCATCATATTAATATGATGAATAAATGAGAATATCAGTAGGCGCGGCGAGGAAGGGGGATACGAACCAGCACACTGAGCTCTCCCAAGCACATGCCTTAAACCACTGGGCCTCGATATGCTACAATTGGTATGAAAAAGTGTCTGTTATCATAACATCGTGTCAGCATGGCGGACAGCCCGCCTGCTATCATAAGATCGTGTCAGCAAGGCGGACAGCCCGCCTGCTATCATAACATCGTGTCAGCAAGGCGGACAGCCCGCCTGCTATCATAAGATCGTGTCAGCAAGGCGGACAGCCCGCCTGCCATCATAACATCGTGTCAGCGAGGTGGACAGCCCGCTTGCTATCATGACATCGTGTCAGTGAGGCAAACAGGCCAGCTGTGGTTATCATAAATCATGATATATTCCACGTATCAAACAACTTTGTCTACACCTGTACAATGCGGGTGAGGGCTGTGGTACTGACCAAAGTTGTGCTTGCGGGGGTTAAGTTTTGGCTCAAGTTCGAGCTTTACTTCAGGCTGTGGTAGGGAGGTGAGCCCGCTCCTTGGCGCGCTGTTACACCGCTAATTCTCCTTATAATGCCACATCGATCCCTATGAGCATTATAGACCAGCGGAATTCCTCGAGAAGCAATTATAGCACGTGTATGATCATACACGATGCGTAGAGTGAATTATAGACGGAGTTACCGGGCCAATTGCCTCCGAGTCGCGATGGTTGGTGGGGCGAGGCTGTTCGGCCCGGTGCTCGGCCCGGCGCTCGGCCCGGCGCTCGGCCCGGCGCTCGGCCCGGCGCTCGGCCCGGCGCTCGGCCCGAATTAAAACGACCCTGCGCCTCGCGTCAGGGGAAAATTTCAGGTTTTATTAGTGGTAATGTGGAAAGTTTAGCTCGGGGGATCTTGCCATTTCGTTCCAGTTTCAAATAATTTGCGAAAGTTTGTGAAATTCCTGATTGGTTATAAATAAGTATTGGTTGTAGGGATCAATTGTTGGTGTTGGTCTATATCCTCCGTGGGTGTGTGTCAGAGGGCCAAGATTCATCAAGTATATACGAAGCCAGTGCATCTTTCCTCAATCATGGCGGTTTAATTTGAATTTATAACTCTGTTTATGAAGTTTCGAAGCTCTACGAGGTTGTTCATAACAATAATAACTATGGGTTGTGAAGTCTTCAGTCTAGTAAACTGTTATTGAAAAAATGATTGAGAAAAGATAAACAGGTTTCGTACATGCTTGGTGCCTCACTTGCCTTTGAAGGGTGAGTGCACTCTGCCCGACCTGCATGGCGCCTTAGGCAGGGTTGTAACCAAGTAATAGGCGAGCTGAGGTTGTGAGCTGAGACCAGAGTGACCTAGCTGAGGTTGTGAGCTGAGACCAGAGTGACCTAGCTGAAGTTGTGAGCTGAGAGTGACGTGATGTTTTAGTCTACCCTGAAGACCTCCTGGGCTCGTGGAGAGAGCTGAGACTACACATAACCCGTCCTCAGCTCACAACTACACACAACCCGTCCTCAGCTCACAACTACACACAACCCGTCCTCAGCTCACAACTACACACAACCCGTCCTCAGCTCACAACTACACACAACCCGTCCTCAGCTCACAACTACACACAACCCGTCCTCAGCTCACAACTACACACAACCCGTCCTCAGCTCACAGCCCGTCCTCAGCTCACAGCTACACACAACCTGTCCTCAGCTCACAACTACACACAACCCGTCCTCAGCTCACAACCTGTTCTCAGCTCACAACAACACACAACCCGTCCTCAGCTCACAACTACACACAACCCGTCCTCAGCTCACAACTACACACAACCCGTCCTCAGCTCACAACCACACACAACCCGTCCTCAGCTCACAACTACACACAACCCGTCCTCAGCTCACAACCTGTTCTCAGCTCACAACAACACACAACCCGTCCTCAGCTCACAACTACACACAACCCGTCCTCAGCTCACAACTACACACAACCCGTCCTCAGCTCACAACCACACACAACCCAGCGCCACGTGTAGAGGCTCCACACTGCCGGGAAGAATCAGGTCAAAATATCCAAAGGGTGAATTTTTTGATGAAAGATATTATCTCCGACCGAGAGATTGCTGCAGCATCAGTGGTGAGCAGCATCCCTCAGCGCCAGACTTCCTCCGCGCGGGGGGGGGGGGGGACACGCCGCCCGCAGATATCCTTCCCTTGGTCCGGATCCGTGTCGATGTCTTAGTGTGAAGGGGATGTGACATCAGCACCGGAGGCTGCCACTTCCGAAGTCACTCCATCCGGGACTTCCTGCTCGTGCCAGAGAGGAAAGAATTCGACTCGCTGTTTTTTGGGGGGAGAATATGAGTTGGGACGAACTAATGTTTAATTCTGCAGGGGGTTATCGTACCTTCAGGGAGCTATCGTAGCTTTAGGGAGCTATCGTAGCTTCAGGGAGCTATCGTAGCTTCAGGGAGCTATCGCAGTGTCAGTGAGCTATCGTAACTTCAGAGAGTTATCGTAGCTTCAGTGACATATCGTAGGTTCAGGGAGCTATCGTTGTTTCAGGGAGCTATAGTAGCTTCAGAGAGATATCTTAGCTTCCGGGAGTTATCGTAGCTTCAGTGAGCTATCGTAGCTTCAGTGAGCTATCGTAGCTTCCGGGAGCTATCGTAGCTTCAGTGAGCTATCATTGCTTCTCGGAGCTATCGTAGCTTCAGGAAGCTATCGTAAATTCCGGGAGATATCGCAGCTTCGGTGAACTATCGTAGCTTCAGTGAGCTGTCATAGCTTCAGTGAGCTATCGTAGCTTCAGTGAGATATTGTAACTTCAGGGAGCTATCGTAGTTTCAGTGAGCTATCGTAGCTTCAGTGAGCTATCGTACCTCCAGTGAGCTATCGTAGCTTCAGTGAGCTATCACAGCTTCAGTGAGCTATCACAGCTTCAGTGAGCTATCGTAGCTTCAGTAAGCTATCGTAGCTTCAGTGAGCTATCGTAGCTTCAGTGAGCTATCACAGCTTCAGTGAGCTATCACAGCTTCAGTGAGCTATCGTAGCTTCAGTAAGCTATCGTAGCTTCAGTGAGCTATCATACCTCCAGTGAGCTATCGTAGCTTCAGTGAGCTATCGTAGCTTGGGAATTCTTTGTCACTGTCTATGTGCCGCTTTCCCCCCAAAAAATATTTTTACCTTACAGTTACACCTGTCTGTTTCAAGAGGTAATTTTGAATTCAATTATCAAATGTATTAACTGCATCAGAACTGGGATCTGAGGACAAGGAGCCGGGATATGAGGACAAGGAGCTGGGATACGAGGACAAGGAGCTGGGATACGAGGACAAGGAGCTGGGATACGAGGACAAGGAGCTGGGATACGAGGACAAGGAGCTGGGATACGAGGACAAGGAGCTGGGATACGAGGACAAGGAGCTGGGATATGAGGACATGGAGCTGGGATACGAGGACAAGGAGCTGGGATATGAGGACATGGAGCTGGGATACGAGGACAATGCGTGGGATATGAGGACAAGGAGCTGGGAAATGAGGCCAAGGAGCTAGGATACGAGGAGAAGGAGTTGGGATATGAGGACATGGAGCTGGGATACGAGGACAATGAGTGGGATATGAGGACAAGGAGCTGGGAAATGAGGCCAAGGAGCTGGGATACGAGGAGAAGGAGCTGAGATGTGGGACAAGGAGCTGGGATACGAGGACAAGGAGCCGGGATACGAGGACAAGGAGCTGGGATATGAGGACAAGGAGCTGGGATACGAGGACAAACAGCTGGGATACGAGGACAAGGAGCTGGGATACGAGGACAATGAGTGGGATATGAGGACAAGGAGCTGGGAAATGAGGACAAGGAGCTAGGATGTGAGGATAAGGAGCTGGGATATGAGGCCAAGGAGCTGGGATACGAGGAGAAGGAGCTGGGATGTGGGACAAGGAGCTGAGATACGAGGACAAGGAGCCGGGATACGAGGACAAGGAGCTGGGATATGAGGACAAGGAGCTGGGATACGAGGACAAGCAGCTGGGATACGACGACAAGCAGCTGGGATATGAGGACAAGGAGCTGGGATACGAGGACAAGGAGCTGGGATATGAGAACAATGAGCTGTGATATGAGGACAAGGAGCTGGGATATGAGAGACAAGGAGCTGGGATATGAGGACAAGGAGCTGGGATATGAGGACAAGGAGCTAGGATATGAGGACAAGGAACTGGGATATGAGGACAAAGAGCTGGGATATGAGGACAAAGAGCTGGGATATGAGGACAAGGAGCTGGGATGTGAGGACAAGGAGCTGTGATACGAGGACAAGGAGCTGAGATATGAGAACAATGAGCTGTGATATGAGGACAAGGAGCTGGGATATGAGGACAAGGAGCTGGGATGTGAGGACAAGGAGCTGGGATATGAGGACAAGCAGCTGGGATACGAGGACAAGCAGCTGGGATACGAGGACAAGCAGCTGGGATACGAGGACAAGCAGCTGGGATATGAGGACAAGGAGCTGGGATACGAGGACAAGGAGCTGGGATATGAGGACAATGAGCTGTGATATGAGGACAAGGAGCTGGGATATGTGAGGCAAGGAGCTGGGATATGAGGACAAGGAGCTGGGATATGAGGACAAGAAGCTGGGATATGAGGACAAGGAACTGGGATATGAGGACAAAGAGCTGGGATATGAGGACAAAGAGCTGGGATATGAGGATAAGGAGCTGGGATATGAGGAAAAGGAGCTGGGATACGAGGACAAGCAGCTGGGATATGAGGACAAGGAGCTGGGATACGAGGACAAGCAGCTGGGATACGAGGACAAGCAGCTGGGATACGAGGACAAGCAGCTGGGATATGAGGACAAGGAGCTGTGATACGAGGACAAGGAGCTGGGATATGAGAACAATGAGCTGTGATATGAGGACAAGGAGCTGGGATATGTGAGACAAGGAGCTGGGATATGAGGACAAGGAGCTGGGATATGAGGACAAGGAGCTAGGATATGAGGACAAGGAACTGGGATATGAGGACAAAGAGCTGGGATATGAGGACAAAGAGCTGGGATATGAGGACAAGGAGCTGGGATGTGAGGACAAGGAGCTGGGATATGAGGACAAGGAGCTGGGATATGAGGACAAGGAGCTGGGATACGGGGACAAGGAGCTGGGATGTGAGGACAAGGAGCTGGGATATGAGGACAAGCAGCTGGGATACGAGGACAAGCAGCTGGGATACGAGGACAAGCAGCTGGGATACGAGGACAAGCAGCTGGGATATGAGGACAAAGAGCTGTGATATGAGGACAAGGAGCTGGGATATGTGAGGCAAGTAGCTGGGATATGAGGACAAGGAGCTGGGATATGAGGACAAGAAGCTGGGATATGAGGACAAGGAACTGGGATATGAGGACAAAGAGCTGGGATATGAGGACAAAGAGCTGGGATATGAGGATAAGGAGCTGGGATATGAGGAAAAGGAGCTGGGATACGAGGACAAGCAGCTGGGATATGAGGACAAGGAGCTGGGATACGAAGACAAGCAGCTGGGATACGAGGACAAGCAGCTGGGATACGAAGACAAACAGCTGGGATACGAGGACAAGCAGCTGGGATACGAAGACAAGCAGCTGGGATATGAGGAAAAGGAGCTGGGATACGAGGACAAGCAGCTGGGATACGAGGACAAGCAGCTGGGATACGAGGACAAGCAGCTGGGATACGAAGACAAGCAGCTGGGATACGAGGACAAGCAGCTCGGATACGAAGACAAGCAGCTGGGATACGAGGACAAGCAGCTGGGATACGAAGACAAGCAGCTGGGATACGAGGACAAGCAGCTGGGATACGAGGACAAGGAGCTGGGATATAACACAAGAAAGAAAGCAATGGTCCCTAACTACTGGGACCGGCTGGGATCAGACTAGCAACAAGTGAGGTCTCTAAACCGTCCCGACCAATCCAAGGGCAGCAAAAAACGCGCCAAACGACCCAACAAGCCATCAGACGAGGCTAATCATCTGATGGGTCCCACACCACAGTCACCCCAGGATTCTGAACCCTCTGAACCACCTCCATATTGACCCATCAGGTAGATATAGTTAAGGATAGCAGAAACCAAGAACGGATATCGACCCTTATCATCCCCCAGCCAATTACAACGTAGCAATTGTCTATTTACTTGATCATGATTGGCTGTCTTCAAGGGGAAAAATATTCCTTTCTTGCTTCACAAGGAGCACAGAGTTTTCACTCAGTTATCCACCTCGACCAATTGGAGTCGAGCTACGAGTGTTTGCCAGCGATGATTGGTGCTCGAACACAAAGAGAAGGTGGAGCAGTGTGGGTGAGAGAGAGTATGGAGCAGTGTGGGTGTGGGAGAGAGTATGGAGCAGTGTGGGTGAGAGAGTATGGAGCAGTGTGGGTGAGAGGGAGAGAGTATGGAGCAGTGTGGGTGAGAGAGAGTATGGAGCAGTGTGGGTGTGGGAGAGAGTATGGAGCAGTGTGGGTGAGAGAGAGAGTATGGAGCAGTGTGGGTGAGAGAGTATGGAGCAGTGTGGGTGAGAGGGAGAGAGTATGGAGCAGTGTGGGTGAGAGAGAGAGTATGGAGCAGTGTGGGTGAGAGAGAGAGTATGGAGCAGTGTGGGTGAGGGAGAGAGTATGGAGCAGTGTGGGTGAGGGGAGAGAGTGTGAGGCAGTGTGGGTGAGGGGAGAGAGTGTGAGGCAGTGTGGGTGAGGGGAGAGAGTATGGAGCAGTGTGGGTGTGGGAGAGAGTATGGAGCAGTGTGGGTGAGAGAGAGAGTATGGAGCAGTGTGGGTGAGAGAGTATGGAGCAGTGTGGGTGAGAGGGAGAGAGTATGGAGCAGTGTGGGTGAGGGAGAGTATGGAGCAGTGTGGGTGAGGGAGAGAGTACGGAGCAGTGTGGGTGAGAGAGAGAGAGAGTATGGAGCAGTGTGGGTGAGGGAGAGAGTATGGAGCAGTGTGGGTGAGAGAGAGAGTATGGAGCAGTGTGGGTGAGGGAGAGAGTATGGAGCAGTGTGGGTGAGGGGAGAGAGTGTGAGGCAGTGTGGGTGAGGGGAGAGAGTATGGAGCAGTGTGGGTGAGGGGAGAGAGTATGGAGCAGTGTGAGTGAGGGGGAGAGTATGGAGCAGTGTGGGTGAGGGGGAGAGTATGGAGCAGTGTGGGTGAGACGGAGAGAGTATGGAGCAGTGTGAGTGAGGGGGAGAGTATGGAGCAGTGTGGGTGAGGGGGAGAGTATGGAGCAGTGTGGGTGAGGGGGAGAGTATGGAGCAGTGTGGGTGAGGGAGAGAGTATGGAGCAGTGTGGGTGAGAAGGAGAGAGTATGGAGCAGTATGGGTGAGAGGGAGAGAGTGTAGAGCAGTGTGGGTGAAGAGAGAGTATGGAGCAGTGTGGGTGAGGGAGAGAGTATGGAGCAGTGTGGGTGAGGGAGAGAGTATGGAGCAGTGTGGGTGAGGGAGAGAGTATGGAGCAGTGTGGGTGAGTGGGAGAGTATGGAGCAGTGTGGGTGAGGGAGAGAGTATGGAGCAGTGTGGGTGTGTGTGAGAGTATGGAGCAGTGTGGGTGAGGGAGAGAGTATGGAGCAGTGTGGGTGAGGGAGAGAGTATGGAGCAGTGTGGGTGAGGAGAGAGTATGGAGCAGTGTGGGTGAGTGGGAGATTATGGAGCAGTGTGGGTGAGGGAGAGAGTATGGAGCAGTGTGGGTGAGGGAGAGAGTATGGAGCAGTGTGGGTGAGGGAGAGAGTATGGAGCAGTGTGGGTGAGGGAGAGAGTATGGAGCAGTGTGGGTGAGTGGGAGAGTATGGAGCAGTGTGGGTGAGGGAGAGAGTATGGAGCAGTGTGGGAGAGTATGGAGCAGTGTGGGTGAGGGAGAGAGTATGGAGCAGTGTGGGTGAGGGAGAGAGTATGGAGCAGTGTGGGTGAGGGAGAGAGTATGGAGCAGGTTGGGTGAGGGGGAGAGTATGGAGCAGTGTGGGTGAGGGAGAGAGTATGGAGCAGTGTGGGTGAGTGGGAGAGTATGGAGCAGTGTGGGTGAGGGAGAGAGTATGGAGCAGTGTGGGAGAGTATGGAGCAGTGTGGGTGAGGGAGAGAGTATGGAACAGTGTGGGTGAGTGGGAGAGTATGGAGCAGTGTGGGTGAGGGAGAGAGTATGGAGCAGTGTGTGTGAGGGAGAGAGTATGGAGCAGTGTGGGTGAGTGGGAGAGTATGGAGCAGTGTGGGTGAGGGAGAGAGTATGGAGCAGTGTACTCACCTAGTTGTGTCTGCAGGATCGAGCATTGACTCTTGGATCCCGCCTTTCGAGCATCGGTTGTTTACAGCAATGACTCCTGTCCTATTTCCCTATCATACCTGGTTTTAAAATTATGAATAGTATTTGCTTCCACAACCTGTTCCTGAAGTGCATTCCATTTCCCCACTACTCTCACGCTAAAAGAAAACTTCCTAACATCTCTGTGACTCATCTGAGTTTCAAGCTTCCATCCATGTCCTCTCGTTCTGTTACTATTCCGTGTGAACATTTCGTCTATGTCCACTCTGTCAATTCCTCTGAGTATCTTATACGTTCCTATCATGTCCCCCCTCTCCCTTCTTCTTTCTAGTGTCGTAAGGCACAGTTCCCTCAGGCGTTCTTCATACCCCATCCCTCGTAGCTCTGGGACGAGTCTCGTTGCAAACCTCTGAACCTTTTCCAGTTTCATTATATGCTTCTTCAGATGGGGACTCCATGATGAGGCGGCATACTCTAAGACTGGCCTTACGTAGGCAGTGTAAAGCGCCCTAAATGCCTCCTTACTTAGGTTTCTGAATGATGTTCTAACTTTTGCCAGTGTAGAGTACGCTGCTGTCGTTATCCTATTAATATGTGCCTCAGGAGATAGATTAGGTGTTACGTCCACCCCCAGGTCTCTTTCACGCGTCGTTACAGGTAGGCTGTTCCCCTTCATTGTGTACTGTCCCTTTGGTCTCCTATCTCCTAGTCCCATTTCCATAACTTTACATTTGCTCGTGTTGAATTCTAGTAGCCATTTCTCTGACCATCTCTGCAATCTGTTCAGGTCCTCTTGGAGGATCCTGCAATCCTCATCTGTCACAACTCTTCTCATCAACTTTGCATCATCCGCAAACATCGACATGTAGGACTCTACGCCTGTAAACATGTCGTTAACATATACAAGAAATAGAATTGGTCCCAGCACCGATCCTTGTGGTACTCCACTTGTTACTGTTCGCCAGTCCGACTTCTCGCCCCTTACCGTAACTCTTTGGCTCCTTCCTGTTAGGTAGTTCCTTATCCATTCTAGGACCTTTCCCCCCACCCCCGCCTGCCTCTCGAGCTTGAACAGCAGTCTCATGTGCGGTACTGTATCAAAGGCTTTTTGGCAGTCCAGAAATATGCAGTCTGCCCAACCATCTCTGTCCTGTCTTATCCTCGTTATTTTATCATAGAATTCCAGAAGGTTTGTTAGGCACGATTTCCCTGTCCAGAACCCATGTTGATATTTGTTCACAAACCTAATGTTCTCCAGGTGTGCAACCAGTCGCAGCCTAATTATTCTTTCCAGTATTTTACAGGGGATGCTTGTCAGTGATACAGGTCTGTAGTTAAGTGCCTCCTCCCTATCTCCTTTCTTGAAGATCGGCACGACATTTGCCTTCTTCCAGCAACTGGGCAATTCTCCTGACATAAGTGACTCATTAAAGATCATTGCCAGAGGCACGCTGAGGGCCTGTGCTGCTTCTTTTAGTATCCACGGTGATACTTTGTCTGGTCCAACTGCTTTAGTTGCATCTAGAGTTGTCAACTGTTTCATTACCTCCTCTGCTGTCACCTCTATATCTGATAGTCTTTCATCTAGGGTAACCCCTTCCAACAATGGGAGCTGCTCAGGCTCGGTAGTGAACACTCCATGGAAACTGGCATTCAGTGCCTCGCAGATTTCCTTGTCACTTTCAGTATATGCCCCCTCTGTCTTCCTTAGTCTTGTCACTTGGTCGTTCACCGACATTTTTCTTCTTATATGACTGTGTAGTAACTTAGGTTGTTTTTTCGCTTTGATTGCAATATCGTTCTCATAGTCCCTTTCCGATGTTCGTCTTATGTTAATGTAATCGTTCCTAGCTCTGTTGTATCTGCTTCTGTTGTCCTCTGTTCTTTGTCTTCTGTACTTCCTCCACTCCCGTCTGCTGGCCATTTTTGCTTCCTGACACTGTCTATTAAACCATGGGTTATTATATTCCTTCTTATTTTTTCCCTTTACCGTTGGTATAAATCTCTCTTCGGCCTCCTGGCATTTCTGTATGACTAGGTCCATCATATCTTGGACTGTTTTTCCTCTAATTTCTTCCTCCCACTGCACTTCACCCAGATAGTCCCTTATCCTCTTATAGTCCCCTTTCCTGTAGTCAGCTCTCCTTTCCCAGATCTCTTGTCCCATGGTCATAAGTTTGAATTCCATCATGTAGTCCAAGACTAGGACACAATGGTCACTGGCCCCTAGAGGTATTTCATGCTCTAAATTCTCGATATCTTCTACGTTCTGGGTGAAAATCAGGTCTAATAGGCTAATAGTCTAATAGTGTGTGTGAGGGAGAGAGTATGGAGCAGTGTGGGTGAGTGGGAGAATATGGAGCAGTGTGGGTGAGGGAGAGAGTATGGAGCAGTGTGGGTGAGTGGGAGAGTATGGAGCAGTGTGGGTGAGGGAGAGAGTATGGAGCAGTGTGGGTGAGGGAGAGAGTATGGAGCAGTGTGGGTGAGGGAGAGAGTACGGAGCAGTGTGGGTGAGGGAGAGAGTATGGAGCAGTGTGGGTGAGGGGGAGAGTATGGAGCAGTGTGGGTGAGGGAGAGAGTATGGAGCAGTGTGGGTGAGGGGGAGAGTATGGAGCAGTGTGGGTGAGGGAGAGAGTATGGAGCAGTGTGGGTGAGGGAGAGAGTATGGAGCAGTGTGGGTGAGGGGGAGAGTATGGAGCAATGTGGGTGAGGGAGAGAGTATGGAGCAGTGTGGGTGAGGGAGAGAGTATGGAGCAGTGTGGGTGAGGGAGAGAGTATGGAGCAGTGTGGGTGAGTGGGAGAGTATGGAGCAGTGTGGGTGAGGGAGAGAGTATGGAGCAGTGTGGGTGAGGGAGAGAGTATGGAGCAGTGTGGGTGAGGGAGAGAGTATGGAGCAGTGTGGGTGAGTGGGAGAGTATGGAGCAGTGTGGGTGAGGGGGAGAGTATGGAGCAGTGTGGGTGAGGGGGAGAGTATGGAGCAGTGTGGGTGAGGGAGAGAGTATGGAGCAGTGTGGGTGAGGGGGAGAGTATGGAGCAGTGTGGGTGGTATGAAAAGTGAAGCAGACTCCAGCTTCTGGCGGGGTGCAGGAGTGCAGGGGTGGCCCTGGCCCTGCACCCCTGCCCCAGCACCCCTGCCCCAGCACCCCTGCACCTCCACCCCTGCACCCCTGCACCCCCCTGCACCCCTGCACCCCCCTGCACCCCTGCACCCCTGCACCCCTGCACCCCATCACCCCCCAGCACCCCTGCACCCCATCACCCCTCCACCTGTCGGTGCTGCCTGTACCACTGTCCTGTGGGGGGGGGGTGTTGGGAAGGGGGGGGACGGAGCCCGGACGATGTAAACACAGCCTGGAGGAGGCTGGTATTGGCCTGGCCGGACAGTTGTCAGGGAAGGCCGGATGGCAGGGTGGAGCGGGGCCGGATGGTAGGGTGGAGCGGGGCCGGATGGTAGGGTGGAGCGGGGCCGGATGGCAGGGTGGAGCGGGGCCGGATGGCAGGGTGGAGCGGGGCCGGATGGTAGGGTGGAGCGGGGCCGGATGGCAGGGTGGAGCGGGGCCGGATGGTAGGGTGGAGCGGGGCCGGATGGCAGGGTGGAGCGGGGCCGGATGGCAGGGTGGAGCGGGGCCGGATGGTAGGGTGGAGCGGGGCCGGATGGCAGGGTGGAGCGGGGCCGGATGGCAGGGTGGAGCGGGGCCGGATGGTAGGGTGGAGCGGGGCCGGATGGCAGGGTGGAGCGGGGCAAGAGTAGTGTGGAGCAGAGCAGGGCAAGAGTAGTGTGGAGCAGAGCGGGGCAAGAGTAGTGTGGAGCAGAGCGGGGCAAGAGTAGTGTGGAGCAGAGCAGGGCAAGAGTAGTGTGGAGCAGAGCAGGGCAAGAGTAGTGTGAAGCAGAGACCACCACACAAGAGGCTGCGCGCGTTCGTATGCGCGCGCACTCTGGCTGAAAATCGACGTAATTTAAAACTCAGTCGGCTCACGAAAGTAACGTACTATCCCGTTTTCTGTTTTGGGTCCTCTGGCTTAGTATGTTAGGTTAGGGGGGGGGACACTTTCAATTAACTGTTTTCATGACGTTTTGATACCTTAGGCGAGCTTCCTGCCCTCCTAACCTACCAGAGGACCCTTAACTTGTTATTTTGGAAAAACAAAATCAAAATTTATTTTTAACTAGCTGTACCCGGCCACGCGTTGCTGTGGCTCAGCAACGCGTGTGCGTAGTTGAGCCACAGCAACCTTCCCCCTGTCTCCCATTCCTCTCCACCATTCCCCCTCCTCCCCCATCCCTCGTCCTCCACCATTACCCCCTTCCCTGTCCTCTCGTCCTCCCGACCATTCCCCACTCCCTTGTCTGATGCATTCCCAAATGTTCTGATGTTCTTATCAGAAAATTGGGAACATCAAAAGATCTGATGCTCCCATCATTGAAATATAAGAAAAACAGTTAAAACAGCAAAATGAAAACCAATGAAAAAATAAAAATTAAACTTTACTCACGAAATGAACGGTATGGTAAACAACACAGCTCAATTACAATGCAATGTCACACAAAATAATTCAATCAAAATGAAAATAAATCAAAATCTATGAAAATTACATTTTTCAATGCAATCGGAAACATATAAAGGAATTGAAACATATTTTGTATAGCATGTGTGTTGCTCTTACATGCAACATATGGCGCTGCTTTTAAAAAAAAAAAGCATGTTTTTACCTGTCACAGGTGTGGCATCTATACTTATACTTATGTAATGAATGGTATGGTAAACAACACAGCTATATTCCAATGCAATGTCACACAAAATAGTTAAATCAAAGTGAAAATATATCGAAATCTATGAAAATTAAATTTATCTATGCAATCAGAAACATTGAAATGGCATCATAACATATTTAGTAAAGCGTGTGCTGTTATTACGTGCAACAGATGACACAGTTTAAAAAAAAAACATGTTTTTACCTGACAAAGGTTTAGCATCTATATAGTAGGTATATAAAAACATGCCTGTAATCAAATGAAACGTTGTGTCAAAATTTCAAAGCAATTGGTGAAGAAATTTTGGAGATTACAGCAAGTGTTGCTCTTACGTCTAACAGATGGCGCTGTTAAAAAAAAAAAAAAAAAAAAAAAAACTATTTTTTTCCTGTCAATGGTAACGCATGTATATAGTAGGTATATAAAAACACGCGCCTATTCGAATGCAAGGTTGTTTCAAAATTTCAAAGCAATCGGTAAAGAGGTTTCGAAGATTTCCCTCACATGAAAATCACCTGAAAAACACAGTTTTTCAAAAAAGCATGTTTTTTTCCCCATCACAGCCGTGACATCTATATATAATATGTATATAAAATGTATATTTTCTGATGCGAATGGAACGTTGTGTGAAAATTTCAAAGCAATCGGTAAAGAACTTTCAGAGATTAGCGACTTTTAACAAACGAACATTTACATTTTTATTTATATAGATTATTTTTAATTTTCAAATTACGGCGTTTTTGGCCGTAGCGCAGACGAGCGGAGAGCAGCATAACCTGTAGGAGGGCTGTCTGCTGCTGACACCGAGCGGAGAGCAGCATAACCTGTAGGAGGACTGACTGCTGCTGACACCTGCTGGCGGAAGTTATCTCCAACTGGGAGGAGTTACGGAGATCTTGGATATCAACAAAACAGATTATTATTATTATTATTAACATCTTTATTGACAAAATGAATCACAATTTTGCATAATCTGAGGATTTTTATAGTCTTATTAATGTGAGGATAATGGTGGTATTCACTGTCACGCAGGACAGAGGGTCATACATAAGACAATAGGTCTAAACTGTAGGCTGAAGCACATATATATCATGGTTACAATCAATGTTTTAATGTATGGATATGTGAAAACAACTTTCTACTGTGCACTGCCACACAAGGGCAGGGATGGGTTCATAAGTGATGCAGCTTAGAAGTAATATAAATAAAAATTGTCCTTCGTTCTTTAAAATGGACAAGCAAATTTTGGATAAATTGTTAGGATGTCGTCCAGAACACCTGAGTCAATGAAATAGTTACACAGTTGGTGGTACAAGAGGCCAGGAGGCCTAAAGTCCTTTACGGCTTCACATTCAACAATATAGTGTTCTAGTGAATGCATTAAAGGTTTATCACAGAGTTTACAATCTGAGTATTCTGGTAGTGGCTCAGCCTAACTAACCTGCCAGATGTGTCTATAGCCAAGGCGAATTACCGTAATGACTACATCACATTGCCTGGTCCGGTTACTGTGCTGACCATACAAATACCTATTATTACAAAACTTGTCATAACTTTTAATACTGCAACTTTCAGGTCTCTGGGCATTTCTTAGTTCTTCTAAATCTGAATTAATTTCTTTAATTTGTATGTTTCTAATAATTAAACAGAATATTCCTGCCATCAAAAGGGATCTTAACTGCTTTAAAAACTTGTTGACGACTACCATTACTGAGACGAGTGAACGTGTTCTCAAGGGAATATTTACAATTCTCATGAGTTCCCCCTTGTGTAACAAGAGAACAATATAATGGGAGAACAGTGAAACAGGTCTGGACGCTGCTACAGTCAGTGGCTCCGGAGACAGGTGTGAACCCACACCTGTGTGTGTAGACCGGTGTGAACCCACACCTGTGTGTGTAGACAGGTGTGGACCCACACCTGTGTGTGTATAGACAGGTGTGGACCCACACCTGTGTGTGTGTAGACAGGTGTGGACCCACACCTGTGTGTGTATAGACAGGTGTGGACCCACACCTGTGTGTGTGTAGACAGGAGTGGACCCACACCTGTGTGTGGAGATAACAAGCAGCCAGTAATTGGGGTCAAGAGCTCACGAGACAATTACATCGTCAGACATGGTGTGGCCTTGTGCTAAGCCACTTGAGACTACTAATCAAGATCAAAGGACACTGCCCCCCTCCCCCCCCCCACCCCCTCACACAGTCCTCAGTTGTTGGTTAAAACAAACGACCAGAGACAGGTGAGGGCATCCACATGCAGCCCCGCTCCTGTGCCAGGTAAGTCCACTACGGGCTCACCATAGCCCGTGCTACTTGCCCCGCTCCTGTGCCAGGTAAGTCCACTACGGGCTCACCATAGCCCGTGCTGCTTGCCCCGCTCCTGTGCCAGGTAAGTCCACTACGGGCTCACCATAGCCCGTGCTACTTGCCCCGCTCCTGTGCCAGGTAAGTCCACTACGGGATCACCATAGCCCGTGCTACTTGCCCCGCTCCTGTGCCAGGTAAGTCCACTTCGGGATCACCATAGCCCGTGCTACTTGCCCCGCTCCTGTGCCAGGTAAGTCCACTACGGGATCACCATAGCCCGTGCTACTTGCCCCGCTCCTGTGCCAGGTAAGTCCACTACGGGATCACCATAGCCCGTGCTACTTGCCCCGCTCCTGTGCCAGGTAAGTCCACTACGGGCTCACCATAGCCCGTGCTACTTGCCCCGCTCCTGTGCCAGGTAAGTCCACTACGGGCTCACCATAGCCCGTGCTACTTGCCCCGCTCCTGTGCCAGGTAAGTCCACTACGGGCTCACCATAGCCCGTGCTACTTGCCCCGCTCCTGTGCCAGGTAAGTCCACTACGGGCTCACCACAGCCCGTGCTACTTGCAACTTGTTTCGAGTAGCTGAATCTACAACAACAACAAACTCGTCTTGAGGACATTGTATACAATACCTTACTATTTACTAACTCTCACTATTTTAGGAACTCCTTGACCTTAGCTGTTGGCCCTCACAGGGCAACCACAAGCACCTCCATAACAAGTGGTTGACCTTAGCTGTTGGCCCTCACAGGGCAACCACAAGCCCCTCCATAACAAGTGGTTGACCTTAGCTGTTGGCCCTCACAGGGCAACCACAAGCCCCTCCATAACAAGTGGTTGACCTTAGCTGTTGGCCCTCACAGGGCAACCACAAGCCCCTCCATAACAAGTGGTTGACCTTAGCTGTTGGCCCTCACAGGGCAACCACAAGCCCCTCCATAACAAGTGGTTGACCTTAGCTGTTGGCCCTCACAGGGCAACCACAAGCCCCTCCATAACAAGTGGTTGACCTTAGCTGTTGGCCCTCACAGGGCAACCACAAGCCCCTCCATAACAAGTGGTTGACCTTAGCTGTTGGCCCTCACAGGGCAACCACAAGCCCCTCCATAACAAGTGGTTGACCTTAGCTGTTGGCCCTCACAGGGCAACCACAAGCCCCTCCATAACAAGTGGTTGACCTTAGCTGTTGGCCCTCACAGGGCAACCACAAGCCCCTCCATAACAAGTGGTTGACCTTAGCTGTTGGCCCTCACAGGGCAACCACAAGCCCCTCCATAACAAGTGGTTGACCTTAGCTGTTGGCCCTCACAGGGCAACCACAAGCCCCTCCATAACAAGTGGTTGACCTTAGCTGTTGGCCCTCACAGGGCAACCACAAGCCCCTCCATAACAAGTGGTTGACCTTAGCTGTTGGCCCTCACAGGGCAACCACAAGCCCCTCCATAACAAGTGGTTGACCTTAGCTGTTGGCCCTCACAGGGCAACCACAAGCACCTCCATAACAAGTGGTTGACCTTAGCTGTTGGCCCTCACAGGGCAGCCACAAGCACCTCCATAACAAGTGGTTGACCTTAGCTGTTGGCCCTCACAGGGCAGCCACAAGCACCTCCATAACAAGTGGTTGACCTTAGCTGTTGGCCCTCACAGGGCAACCACAAGCACCTCCATAACAAGTGGTTGACCTTAGCTGTTGGCCCTCACAGGGCAACCACAAGCCCCTCCATAACAAGTGGTTGACCTTAGCTGTTGGCCCTCACAGGGCAACCACAAGCACCTCCATAACAAGTGGTTGACCTTAGCTGTTGGCCCTCACAGGGCAACCACAAGCCCCTCCATAACAAGTGGTTGACCTTAGCTGTTGGCCCTCACAGGGCAACCACAAGCCCCTCCATAACAAGTGGTTGACCTTAGCTGTTGGCCCTCACAGGGCAACCACAAGCCCCTCCATAACAAGTGGTTGACCTTAGCTGTTGGCCCTCACAGGGCAACCACAAGCCCCTCCATAACAAGTGGTTGGCCTTAGCTGTTGGCCCTCACAGGGCAACCACAAGCCCCTCCATAACAAGTGGTTGGCCTTAGCTGTTGGCCCTCACAGGGCAACCACAAGCCCCTCCATAACAAGTGGTTGGCCTTAGCTGTTGGCCCTCACAGGGCAACCACAAGCACCTCCATAACAAGTGGTTGGCCTTAGCTGTTGGCCCTCACAGGGCAACCACAAGCACCTCCATAACAAGTGGTTGGCCTTAGCTGTTGGCCCTCACAGGGCAACCACAAGCCCCTCCATAACAAGTGGTTGGCCTTAGCTGTTGGCCCTCACAGGGCAACCACAAGCCCCTCCATAACAAGTGGTTGGCCTTAGCTGTTGGCCCTCACAGGGCAACCACAAGCACCTCCATAACAAGTGGTTGGCCTTAGCTGTTGGCCCTCACAGGGCAACCACAAGCCCCTCCATAACAAGTGGTTGGCCTGTCCGGGAGATGTTCATTTTTTTATAAACTGTAAAAATTTAAGTTTTTGAGTGCCAGATCTAATTTTTGTGACCTTCGTAGGAACAGTTGTGTGGTAGCCTAGGGTCCAGTTAGACTAGCAAAGATACATCTTGCACTGACTGGACTTCTAACTGGATTCTTCTTCATGATTGAGGTAAGTGTGGTCTTTTAACAGGGGCCCGTGCTAATTTTTGTATTTTTTCCAATTTTTATTTCAGGCTATTATCTAGAATAATTAGTGATGGAGGCTAAGTTGCAGGAACTAGGAGATGCACCCTCAGTGGTAGAAATTAGTATTGTTGGGAAAGGAGTTTGGTCTAGAGTTAAGTGAAACTGATAAAAAGTGGATATTCCTCAATGAAATTTTACAACATTGCATAAACTAAGTACTATTGCCAAGTGATACAGCTTTATGCCGGCCCAGTCAAGCTGAAAGTGCAGCTGGAGGGACAGAGAATTAGAGTTAAAGTTAGTCAAATTAAGACTGGCGGAGCAAGAGGCAAAATTAGCGGAGCAAAGGCTCA
Source organism: Procambarus clarkii (assembly GCF_020424385.1). Lineage (NCBI taxonomy): Eukaryota > Metazoa > Arthropoda > Malacostraca > Decapoda > Cambaridae > Procambarus > Procambarus clarkii. The sequence continues at coordinate 1,239,510 of NC_059605.1, read as the reverse complement.
GATATCAAGAAGCAAGTAATAGAGGCTCTACCACTGTACCACCACCTGCCGGGGACTCAAACCCCAAACATTATGGTAAAAAGTCTAACCTGCCAGAATTTTCAGAGTTAGACCCTAAAAGATTTTTCACCCATTTTCAGAGGCTGACCAGGTCCATGAACTGGCCAGAGGAAAATTGGGTGAGCATCTTACAGGGGCGGCTAAGAGGCAAACCCCAAGATGCCTGACGACGAGTGTTTTAATTATAGTAAAGTCAGGGAACAGATTTTGAGGGCGTATGAAATTACGCCTGAAGCTCACCAGGCCTATCGCAACCTTAAGCCTACACACAACCAACCTCTCACCGAATTTGCAAATAACCAAATAAGATTGTTCGAAAAATGGATTCGCTCAGCTAAAGCTGAGACGGATGAGGCACTCAAATATATATTTTTAGTTGAAGAATTTATAGGCAACATGTGAGAGCCAGTGGCACGGTACCTCACAGAAAGGAACGAGATTGTTACAAGTATTATTGACTTGGCCAAGATGGCAGAAAACTACCATTTGGTGGGCAAAATGTCCATTAAAAATAATTATATTCCACATGGTAACAAACCTTATACCCACAGCCAGTCCAAACCTGCCCATTCTAACCCTGTAACTATTGCACCTTCTCTTTCAGACAAAACTAACCAGGTTAAGTTGTCTAACCCCAATGCACCTAAGAGTGAACCTCAGAGGGAACTCTGGTATTAATGTTTCTTCTCCCCAAAGGTCATGTGGTCATTGTAAACGTACAAACCACACCACAAGCCGTTGTTGGCAACGGTACCCAGTACAAAGGCCCCGTGTTTGTATTGTGACACAAGGCTTGTGTATTGTGACACAAGGCTTGTGTATTGTGACACAAGGCTTGTGTATTGTGACACAAGGCTTGTGTATTGTGACACAAGGCTTGTGTATTGTGACACAAGGCTTGTGTATTGTGACACAAGGCTTGTGTATTGTGACACAAGGCTTGTGTATTGTGACACAAGGCTTGTGTATTGTGACACAAGGGTTGAGGCCTTCTGAAGGGTTAGAGAGTAAAACTCCCAACCCTAAGTGGCTGGGCCTGCTTACTCCTTCTTGTCCTAAGGGAAGCTTTCAACTTTTGAGGTTTTTGATGGTTCTTCTTGAAAGGACGTAGTGATCTTCCGAGACACCGGTGACCCCTCCCCCACCCCCACCCCTACAGTTTTCACAATATCAGAAATATCGCAAATCTGACTCATGAGCGTTATTTTTTAGCTGAATTCTGGCTCACTGCATGTATTTGGAGTTTGAAATTAAGACTTTTTATTCCGAAAATATATATGGGAATTAGTGAAAACAGCGATGGGTCACATTTTACCCCCCCCCCCCTGCAGTTTTCACAATATCGGAAATACCGCAAATCTGACTCATGACCTTATTTCTGAGCCGTATTTGGGGTCACTGCATATGTTTGAATTTTGAAATTATGAATTTTTATACCTAAAATATGCCAATTGTTGAAAACGGTGATGGCCAATATTGAGACAGTAAAGACCTTTGTGCTTTTAGTAAAGTAGATCCACGAGGGAAGGTGAGAGATCCACGAGGGAAGGTGAGAGATCCACGAGGGAAGGTGAGAGATCCACGAGGGAAGGTGAGAGATCCACGAGGGAAGGTGAGAGATCCACGAGGGAAGGTGAGAGATCTACGAGGGAAGGTGAGAGATCCACGAGGGAAGGTGAGAGATCCACGAGGGAAGGTGAGAGATCCACGAGGGAAGGTGAGAGATCCACGAGGGAAGGTGAGAGACAAGAGCAAGAGTCCCTCACTTAGTGAGAATCTCTCACCTGGTAAGTAGTAAACAATGGCGGCGCCAGGACATGAATCAGACTTGGGCGAATATCAAAGTTTTAAGAAGGATAAATGAGCCTTATGGCCCCAGAATACTGGATGAGCAACGTCGGGGAGAAGAAAGAGGTAAATCGTGAGAGAGGTGGATGAGAGAGATGGATGACAGACGAGTGATGAGAGAGGTGGATGACAGACGAGTGATGAGACAGGTGGATGACAGACCAGTGATGAGACAGGTGGATGACAGACCAGTGATGAGACAGGTGGATGATACGAGAGAAATGAAAGAGAAAGATGAGAACGATACAATTAAAGAGTGAGAAATGTGGTACTCACGGGAGAGGGAAGGAGTGGACTGGGTGTTAGAGTCCAGCAACAGGTGAGTCAGGTGATGACCGTAATGGGTGAACTAGAGGGGGGGGGAGGTGAGTAGGTAGAATATGAGTCAGCAGTGTAGTTGGTAGATGACTGCATCAGTGTAATTGGTAGAACTAAATCACCTCTTACCAGGAAGGCTTGAGGGGCCGGAGGGCTAACAACACCACAAACCGGACAGGACAAGGCTGATCTCCTCTATACCTGACCCACACCACTTCTATAAAAGGTCATCTGCAACACACACACCGGAGGAAAGAGCTTCAAGCTCAACAAGCCACAATGTAGGGCAGAAAACAGGAGATATTTCTTCACCCGCAGGGTTATAAACCCGTGGAACCGCCTACCCGCCGAAGCCCTAAATTCCAAAAACTCTGCAGATCAAAATACTGCTAAATAAAATCATCAGAACCAATAGGGGGTGACCTCTGACAAGCCACTGGCTTCCTGTCCTCGTCGAGGCACCTAGAGAGAGGGTGGCTCTCAGGTAAATTCAGGTACATTCAGATGCTTGAATCAGAATAGTTGGTAGATGATTGTTGGAGTGTAGTCAGTAGATGAATTTATCAGAGTAGATGGCAGTAGATAGGAGACGCATTGATTAGGTCGAATTAGATAATTCAGGGGACCGGTAAAGTCCGATCAGATCAAGGAAGCTGTTGCTACTTCTACTTACATCGTATTTTATTATTAGAAAAATGCCTGTCACTAGAGTACCAGTTTCAGAATTACATTTTCAGTATCACTCAAGTTTTACAGAAGCGGCTGAAGGTAGACTGTGAGGACCACCTGGCGACCTGATAACATGCCCACACCTGCCACTGGAAGACCTCCACAGGTACGCCAGGTGTGTAGTACCTGCACACCTGTACCTGCACACCTGTACCTGCACACCTGTACCTACACGTGAATGTTGGCGACTTATGGGTAGAGTTATTTAGGTTTATACACAAGAAATACATTGTGTTTGTGAGAGAACATATTCCCAGGAGTGGCAGACAGCTTCGTAACTTGGGAGCTGTGAAGGTTGTGTCTGTGAGCCAGCTGTGAAGGTTGTGTCTGTGAGCCAGCTGTGAAGGTTGTATCTGTGAGCCAGCTGTGAAGGTTGTGTGTGAGCCAGCTGTGAAGGTTGTATCTGTGAGCCAGCTGTGAAGGTTGTGTGTGAGCCAGCTGTGAAGGTTGTATCTGTGAGCCAGCTGTGAAGATTGTGTCTGTGAGCCAGCTGTGAAGGTTGTATCTGTGAGCCAGCTGTGAAGGTTGTGTGTGAGCCAGCTGTGAAGGTTGTGTCTGTGAGCCAGCTGTGAAGGTTGTGTGTGTGAGCCAGCTGTGAAGGTTGTATCTGTGAGCCAGCTGTGAAGGTTGTGTGTGAGCCAGCTGTGAAGATTGTGTCTGTGAGCCAGCTGTGAAGGTTGTATCTGTGAGCCAGCTGTGAAGGTTGTGTCTGTGAGCCAGCTGTGAAGGTTGTGTCTGTGAGCCAGCTGTGAAGGTTGTATCTGTGAGCCAGCTGTGAAGGTTGTGTCTGTGAGCCAGCTGTGAAGGTTGTGTCTGTGAGCCAGCTGTGAAGGTTGTATCTGTGAGCCAGCTGTGAAGGCTGTGTCTGTGAGCCAGCTGTGAAGGTTGTGTGTGAGCCAGCTGTGAAGGTTGTGTCTGTGAGCCAGCTGTGAAGGTTGTATCTGTGAGCCAACTGTGAAGGTTGTATCTGTGAGCCAGCTGTGAAGGTTGTGTGTGAGCCAGCTGTGAAGGTTGTATCTGTGAGCCAGCTGTGAAGGTTGTGTCTGTGAGCCAGCTGTGAAGGTTGTGTCTGTGAGCCAGCTGTGAAGGTTGTATCTGTGAGCCAGCTGTGAAGGTTGTGTCTGTGAGCCAGCTGTGAAGGTTGTGTCTGTGAGCCAGCTGTGAAGGTTGTGTCTGTGAGCCAGCTGTGAAGGTTGTGTCTGTGAGCCAGCTGTGAAGGTTGTGTCTGTGAGCCAGCTGTAAAGGTTGTATCTGTGAGCCAGCTGTGAAGGTTGTGTCTGTGAGCCAGCTGTGAAGGTTGTATCTGTGAGCCAGCTGTGAAGGTTGTATCTGTGAGCCAGCTGTGAAGGTTGTATCTGTGTGCCAGCTGTGAAGATTGTGTCTGTGAGCCAGCTGTGAAGGTTGTGTCTGAGCCAGCTGTGAGGGTTGTATCTGTGAGCCAGCTGTGAAGGTTGTGTCTGTGAGCCAGCTGTGAAGGTTGTGTCTGTGAGCCAGCTGTGAGGGTTGTATCTGAGCCAGCTGTGAGGGTTGTATCTGAGCCAGCTGTGAAGGTTGTATCTGAGCCAGCTGTGAGGGTTGTATCTGTGAGCCAGCTGTGAAGGTTGTGTCTGTGAGCCAGCTGTGAAGGTTGTGTCTGTGAGCCAGCTGTGAGGGTTGTATCTGAGCCAGCTGTGAGGGTTGTATCTGAGCCAGCTGTGAAGGTTGTATCTGAGCCAGCTGTGAGGGTTGTATCTGAGCCAGCTGTGAAGGTTGTATCTGAGCCAGCTGTGAAGGTTGTATTTGAGCCAGCTGTTGCTCTGGTGGAAGCTGGTCTCGGGCTCCAGGCAACAGGATCAAGCGGAGTGAAATTTAATTAAAAGAAGATCACAGACGGTGCTCACCTTGACTTACTCCAAACACATCACGAATTTTGCCAGAGAAACTCTTAGTGATGTTCTCTCTCTCTCTCTCTCTCTCTCTCTCTCTCTCTCTCTCTCTCTCTCTCTCTCTCTCTCTCTCTCTCTCTCTCTCTCTCTCTCTCTCTCTCTCTCTCTCTCTCTCTCTCTCTCTCTCTCTCTCTCTCTCTCTCTCTCTCTCTCTCTCTCTCTCTCTCTCTCTCTCTCTCTCTCTCTCTCTCTCTCTCTCTCTCTCTCTCTCTCTCTCTCTCTCTCTCTCTCTCTCTCTCTCTCTCTCTCTCTCTCTCTCTCTCTCTCTCTCTCTCTCTCTCTCTCTCTCTCTCTCTCTCTCTCTCTCTCTCTCTCTCTCTCTCTCTCTCTCTCTCTCTCTCTCTCTCTCTCTCTCTCTCTCTCTCTCTCTCTCTCTCTCTCTCTCTCTCTCTCTCTCTCTCTCTCTCTCTCTCTCTCTCTCTCTCTCTCTCTCTCTCTCTCTCTCTCTCTCTCTCTCTCTCTCTCTCTCCCTCTCTCTCTCTCCCTCTCTCTCTCTCTCTCTCTCTCTCTCTCTCTCTCTCTCTCTCTCTCTCTCTCTCTCTCTCTCTCTCTCTCTCTCTCTCTCTCTCTCTCTCTCTCTCTCTCTCTCTCTCTCTCTCTCTCTCTCTCTCTCTCCCTCTCTCTCTCTCCCTCTCTCTCTCTCTCTCTCTCTCTCTCTCCTCTCTCTCTCTCTCTCTCTCTCTCTCTCTCTCTCTCTCTCTCTCTCTCTCTCTCTCTCTCTCTCTCTCTCTCTCTCTCTCTCTCTCTCTCTCTCTCTCTCTTTCTCTCTCTCTCTCTCCCTTCCTCCCTCTTCCCTTCTTCCTCCTCGTGTCGGTATTTTCTCCTTGCCTCAATTATCATATGAAAGCTCTGTGCTGAAATGTTCACAAGATACACACAAAGGAATAGAATAATAAACTCAACGAGTAAAAGGCAGATCAAAGGAGGAATGAGTGAAGGAGAGTTATATATAATGGCGAAGACAGGAACAGAGGGAGGGAGGGAGGGAGGGAGGGAGGGGGCGAAAGAGACAGTAATGTGTTGACTGATTTCAGTAGACAGAAAGCCTTGGCTTTGGTACGTTATCTATGCTGTTGAAACTCAAGCAAGTTTCCACTGATAGTAGAAGTCCGCCAGTGTATGCCCGCCAGTGGAAGCCCGCCAGTGGAAGCCCGCCAGTGGAAGTCCGCCAGTGGAAGTCCGCCAGTGGGAGCCCGCCAGTAGAAGCCCGCCAGTGGAAGCCCGCCAGTGGATGTCCGCCAGTGGAAGCCCGCCAGTGGAAGCCCGCCAGTGGAAGCCCGCCAGTTGAAGCCCGCCAGCGGAAGCCCACCAGTGGAAGCCCGCCAGTGGAAGCCCGCCAGTGGAAGCCCGCCAGTGGAAGCCCGCCAGTGGTAGCCCGCCAGTGGAAGACCGCCAGTGGAAGCCCACCAGTGGAAGCCCGCCAGTGGAAGCCCGCCATTGGAAGCCCGCCAGTGGTAGTCCGCCAGTGGAAGACCGCCAGTGGAAGCCCGCCAGTGGAAGCCCACCAGTGGAAGCCCGCCAGTGGAAGCCCGCCAGTGGAAGCCCGCCAGTGGAAGCCCGCCAGTGGAAGCCCACCAGTGGAAGCCCGCCAGTGGAAGCCCGCCAGTGGAAGCCCGCCAGTGGAAGCCCGCCAGTGGAAGCCCGCCAGTGGAAGCCCACCAGTGGAAGCCCGCCAGTGGAAGCCCGCCAGTGGAAGCCCGCCAGTGGAAGCCCGCCAGTGGAAGCCCGCCAGTGGAAGCCCGCCAGTGGAAGACCGCCAGTGGAAGCCCACCAGTGGAAGCCCGCCAGTGGAAGCCCGCCAGTGGAAGCCCGCCAGTGGAAGCCCACCAGTGGAAGCCCACCAGTGGAAGCCCGCCAGTGGAAGCCCGCCAGTGGAAGCCCACCAGTGGAAGCCCGCCAGTGGAAGCCCGCCAGAGGAAGTCCACCAGTGGAAGCCCGCCAGTGGAAGACCGCCAGTGGAAGACCGCCAGTGGAAGACCGCCAGTGGAAGCCCACAAGTGGAAGCCCACCAGTGGAAGCCTGCCAGTGGAAGCCCGCCAGTGGAAGCCCGCCAGTGGAAGCCCGCCAGTGGAAGCCCGCCAGTGGAAGCCCACCAGTGGAAGCCCGCCAGTGGAAGCCCGCCAGTGGAAGCCCGCCAGTGGAAGCCCGCCAGTGGAAGCCCGCCAGTGGAAGCCCGCCAGTGGAAGACCGCCAGTGGAAGCCCACCAGTGGAAGCCCGCCAGTGGAAGCCCGCCAGTGGAAGCCCGCCAGTGGAAGCCCCCCAGTGGAAGCCCACCAGTGGAAGCCCGCCAGTGGAAGCCCGCCAGTGGAAGCCCACCAGTGGAAGCCCGCCAGTGGAAGCCCGCCAGAGGAAGTCCACCAGTGGAAGCCCGCCAGTGGAAGACCGCCAGTGGAAGACCGCCAGTGGAAGACCGCCAGTGGAAGCCCACAAGTGGAAGCCCACCAGTGGAAGCCTGCCAGTGGAAGCCCGCCAGTGGAAGCCCGCCAGTGGAAGCCCGCCAGTGGAAGCCCGCCAGTGGAAGCCCACCAGTGGAAGCCCACCAGTGGAAGCCCGCCAGTGGAAGCCCGCCAGTGGGAGACGAGCATTTTGTAAACAGGTTTACAAAGCCTAATACTTTACCAGTCACGCTTAGTACACGAGCAGCTGTCATGGAAGCCTCTGTACGAAAGGTCAACCAGTTGATTAGAGAGGCTGTTATGACACAGGTCAGGCATGTATACAGGTATGACACTTGCATACAGGTATGACACATGTATAACCGCTACACGATGGGGGGCCTCGTAGCCTGGTGGATAGCGCGCAGGTCTCGTAATTCTGTGGCGCGGGTTCGATTCCCGCACGAGGCAGAAACAAATGGGCAAAGTTTCTTTCACCCTAAGTGCCCCTGTTACCTAGCAGTAAATAGGTACCTGGGAGTTAGTCAGCTGTCACGGGCTGCTTCCTGGGGTGTGTGTGGTGTGGAAAAAAAAAAAAAAAAAAAAAAAAAAGTAGTTAGTAAACAGTTGATTGACAGTTGAGAGGCGGGCCGAAAGAGCAAAGCTCAACCCCCGCAAAAACACAACTAGTAAACACACACACACACACACACACACACACACACACACCTGGGCTACAGGAGCCTCAGGTGAATAAAATGTTATTTTTATGTTCAAACCAACATTACCATCATTACCATGTGTGTGTGTGTGTGTGTGTGTGTGTGTGGGGGGGGGGGGGCCGGAGCTGTATCGACCGCGTGGGGGGAGTCTACTGTTCGAGTCTCTAAGAGCCCAGGTGAATGGAATGTTTATGTCCACGGAGGTGTGGATGACAATGGTGTTGAAATAACGTGTGTGACAAATTGGTCCACTTGGCTGTGGTTGGTGGGAGCGGCAGCACCCGGCCCCGACCCTCTCCCTCAGGTCGCCTCACTCACACTCACCCCCAACACACTGTGAGTTAAGAGCGCACGCAATTAATGACAGTGCACCTATTCAGTACCAACTCTCACACTCACGCACACACGCTTCCGTTCGTGTACTCACCTAGTTGTGCTTGCGGGGGTTGAGCTCTGGCTCTTTGGTCCCGCCTCTCAACTGTCAATCAACTGATGTACAGGTTCCTGAGCCTACTGGGCTCTATCATATCTACACTTGAAACTGTGTATGGAGTCAGCCTCCACCACATCACTGCCTAATGCATTCCACCTGTTAACTACTCTGACACTGAACAAGTTCTTTCTAACGTCTCTGTGGCTCATGTGGGTACTCAGTTTCCACCTGTGTCCCCTTGTTCGTGTTCCACCCGTGTTAAACAGTCTATCTTTATCTACCCTGTGAATTCCTCAGAATATTGTAGGTAGTGATCATGTCTCCCCTTACTCTTCTGTCTTCCAGTGTCATAAGGTGCATTTCCCGCAGCCTTTCCTCGTAACTCATGCCTCTTACTTCTGGGACTAGCCTAGTAGCATACCTCTGAACCGTGTCCAATTTCGTCTTGTGCTTGACAAGGTACGGGCTCCATGCTGGGGCCGCATACTCCAGGATTGGTCTTACATACGTGGTATACAAATTCTGAATGATTCCTTACACAGGTTTCTGAAGGCAGTTCTGATGTTACTCAGCCTATCATACGCCGCAGACGTTATTCTTTTTATGTGGGCTTCAGGAGACAGGTTTGGTGTGATATCAACTCCTAGATCTTTCTCTCTGTCCGTTTCATGAAAGACTTCATCTCCTATTCTGTGTTTCATCCCTAATCATTTACTCGGGTTGAACTTTAGTAGCCATTTATTGGACCAGTCATTCAGTTTGTCTAGGTCGTCTTGTAGTCTCATACTGTCTTCCTCCGTCTTAATCCTCCTCATAATTTTTGCATCATCAGCAAACAATGAGAGGAATGATTCTATGCCATCTGAAAGATCATTTACATATATCAGAAACAGTATAGGTCCAAGGACTGACCCCTGCGGGACTCCACTTGTGACGTCTCGCCACTCCGACACCTCACCCCTCACACTGACTTGCTGTCTTCTGTTGCTTAGGTACTCCCTTATCCAGCGTGATTGATGAATGGGCCCCACACCGCCCTGCTGCAGCTTCTCCGCCGACACAAGAGTTGAACACTTGACAGGAGTTGCTCAGTACACTGCGGCTTGAGGAGTGACGCCTCGAGGGCGAGGTCTCGTCTTGACAGCACGGAGCCCCCCCCCCCCCCCCGAGGCTCAGGACACGGAGCCCAGAGCCAGAGGGGTGAACCCGCGCCTCGTGGCTCCTCATAAAGAAACTTCCCCCCCCCAAAAAAAACTCCAATCAAAATGCAGTTTCTACCATACACAAGCATCTGATTGGCGAGGTCTGGTCAGTCGTGACCGCCACTTGCCACACTCGCCAGATAAAGTTATGGCTGAGTTCCCCTGTGGTATATATATATATATATAATGTGTAAGAATAGGGGTACTAGGAGAAGAAAATATTAAAGTTTTCCGTGAGAATCCACAAGGTCTTCATTTAAGACTCTATTTTGTTTTATGGGACAACGGGCAAATTATGGATAGCAGGAAATTTTAGTAAATTTTCCCAAAATCTTTAAATATTAATGTATTTTACTATAAGAAAAAAATGTTTTGAAATGTTGGTTTTGAACAGCTACAAGCTTAACAAGCCACAATGGAACATCCTACCCGCCGAAACCGTAAATGACAAGACATTGCTTCTATTTCAGATGGAAAAAATCCTCAGAAACAATGAGAAGACCTATAATAAACCACCGGCTTCCTGTCCCCATTGAAGCCACTAAAGATAGACACCTTCAGGTAAATTCCGGGTCAAGAACTGTACGGCCCCAGCCCCTGAGGCAGTAACATACAGGACACCAACACTGAACAAACACACACCAGGTGACCAACTCTAACACTTCCTCTACACTCCACCTTTCTAAACTCCAGTAAGTCCATTTTTTCGACGAATTGGAAACTCGTATTCATTACTTTCCGTCCCAAACAATGAGAACAAAAAGCTTCTAAGCCCAGAGCAAGGGAAAGTTTGGCTAACAGCGGGAGAGAGTTGATGGGGAAAACTTTACAGATTACTCTAGCTTATTTCCCCACAGACCACGACCCACCTCAGGCGCCTCGGAACCCGCTATAAAATACTTTACTCGTGGAATCTAATCCTTTTACTGCAGCCTCAGACTCCCGGTATAATACTACACATTTTTTCGCTTCGGTTTACACCGCCAAGGTTCCTGACCTTATACTTTCTCCTTCCAGCTGGGAGCAAGTTTGTTTACGTCTGCTCAGTTGGTTCAGAAATATTTTATTATTATTTTCACCGAGAACTTTCCCGGAAAAATGGAGGCTAGCGAGAATTGAATAGTACATTGTGGAAATACTCCGGTGCGGTTCACAGTTTATGGAAAGTGTTGTATTAAATATACACGCGCATACAGACGCCGGCTATACGTTATTTATACTTCACTATACGTAAAGAAATGGTTTTATAGAGGCCGAAGAGGACTCTCCTTGGCCAAGTCTGTCTCACTTACCATCAACTTCCTGCCCGCGCCAGAACTTGTCTCAAGTTATTCCAACAGGTGTCAGCTTATTCCAACAGATGTCAGCTTATTCCAACAGGTATCAGCTTATTCCAACAGGTGTCAGCTTATTCCAACAGATGTCAGCTTATTCCAACAGGTGTCAGCTTATTCCAACAGGTGTCAGCTTATTCTAACAGGTGTCAGCTTATTCTAACAGGTGTCAGCTCAGACTAACAAGTGTCAGCTTAGGCTAACAGGTGTCAGCTTAGGCTAACAGGTGTCAGCTTAGGCTAACAGGTGTCAGCTTAGGCTAACAGGTGTCAGCTTAGGCTAACAGGTGTCAGCTTCCTCTAACAGGTGTCAGCTTCCTCTAACAGGTGTCAGCTTCCTCTAACAGTGTCAGCTTCCTCTAACAGGTGTCAGCTGCCTCTAACAGGTGTCAGCTTCCTCTAACAGGTGTCAGCTTCCTCTAACAGGTGTCAGCTGCCTCTAACAGGTGTCAGCTTCCTCTAACAGGTGTCAGCTTCCTCTAACAGGTGTCAGCTTCCTCTAACAGGTGTCAGCTTCCTCTAACACGTATACATTTACAAATAAATATACATATAACAATTCTGTACTTATTTATAAACAAAATAACACCATCTTGAGATAATTTCGGGGCTTAGCGTCCCCGCGGCCCAGTCCTCGACCAAGACTCCTTTTTGTTACACACCCCCAGAAAGCAGCCCGTAGCAGCTGTCTAACTCCCAGGTACCTATTTACTATGTCCAGTGTCTAGTGTCCAGTGTCCAGTGTCCAGTGTCTAGTGTCTAGTGTCTAGTGTCCAGTGTCTAGTGTCTAGTGTCCAGTGTATAGTGTCTAGTGTCCAGTGTCCAGTGTCTAGTGTCTAGTGTCTGGTGTCCAGTGTCCAGTGTCTAGTGTCCAGTGTCTGGTGTCCAGTGTCTAGTGTCTGGTGTCCAGTGTCCAGTGTCTAGTGTCTAGTGTCTAGTGTCTAGTGTCTAGTGTCTGGTGTCAAGTGTCTAGTGTCCAGTGTCTAGTGTCCAGTGTCTAGTATCCAGTGTCTAGTGTCCAGTGTCCAGTGTCTAGTGTCTAGTGTCTAGTGTCTAGTGTCTGGTGTCCAGTGTCTAGTGTCCAGTGTCTAGTGTCCAGTGTCCAGTGTCTAGTGTCTAGTGTCTAGTGTCTAGTGTCTGGTGTCCAGTGTCTAGTGTCCAGTGTCTAGTATCCAGTGTTCTGATTGTGTTAGTGATTAGTGATGGTGTAGCTAGGAGAGGGGGGGACGGGAGGGGGAGGAGTGGGGGGAGGGGGGACACGGGGGGCAGGAAAGGGGGAGGAGGGGGGAGTGACAGACAGACAGACAGACTGAAGGACACCGACAGACAGCTTTGGGGTACTCAGATGGACCCGGGCACCGCCGGTTATTCCACCTAGTACTGTACAGGAGACCTGTACATAAGGGACACTGTACACTTCGAAATTACAAGAGATGAGGTCAAGAAGCACCTATTGGAGCTGGACGTGAGAAAAGCTGTTGGGCCAGACGGAATCTCGCCATGGGTATTGAAAGAGTGTGCAGGAGCACTTTGCTTGCCACTCTCCATAGTGTATAGTAGGTCACTGGAAACGGGAGACCTACCAGAAATATGAAAGACTGCTAATGTAGTACCAATATACAAAAAGGGTGACAGACCAGAGGCACTGAACTACAGGCCAGTGTCCTTAACTTGTATACCATGCAAGGTGATGGAGAAGATTGTGAGAAAAAACCTGGTAACACATCTGGAGAGAAGGGACTTCGTGACAACCCATCAACATGGGTTCAGGGAGGGTAAATCTTGCCTTACAGGCTAGATAGAATTCTACGATCAGGTGACAAAGATTAAGCAAGAAAGAGAAGGATGGGCGGACTGCCTTTTCTTGGACTGTCGGAAAGCCTTTGACACAGTACCCCATAAAAGGTTGATGCATAAGCTGAAGAAACAGGCAGGAGTAACTGGTAGGGCGCTCCAGTGGATAAGGGAGTACCTAAGCAATAGGAAGCAGAGAGTTACAGTGAGGGGTGAGACCTCAGATTGGCGTGAAGTCACCAGTGGAGTCCTACAGGGCTCTGTACTCGGACTTATCCTGTTTCTGATATACGTAAATGATCTCCCAGAGGGTATAGACTCATTCCTCTCGATGTTTGCTGACGACGCCAAAATTATGAGAAGGATTAAGACTTCGAGGACAAGCTGAAGAAATGGTCCAACAAATGGTTGTTAGAGTTTAACCTAAACAAATGTAATGTAATGAAGATAGGGGTAGGGAGCAGGAGACCAGATACTAGGTATCATTTGGGAGATGAAATACTTCATGAGTCAGAGAGAGAGAAAGACCTGGGGGATGATAGATCAACCCGTCCTCTTAAAAATAACGTCACTTTTGGCTCGTATGCGCGGCGCTATGGCCAAATTTGGACATAATTTGAAATGAAATCGACTCACAAAAGTGACGTTCTGTTCCATTTTCTGTTTGAGTCGTCCGCCCCTCGCGGACAGGTTAGGAGACTTTCAATTCACGTTTTTCATACCGTTTTGAAACTTTATGAGAATTTCCTGCCCACCTAACCTATCAGAGGACCCTTAACTTACTGTTGTTGAAAAAAAAAAAATCCCAAATTTATTTTCATTTTTTTTTCATTTTCATATTACGTCCAAATTCGGCCATACGGACAAACGGCCAAAAGCGATGTTATTTTTAAGAGGACAGGTTGCGATATCACGCCAGACCTGTCCCTTGAAGCTCATGTCAAGAGGATAACATCAGCGGCATATGCCAGGTTGGCTAACATAAGAACGGCCTTTAGAAACTTGTGTAAGGAATCTTTGTATACCTTATATGTCAAACCTATCCTGGAGTATGCGGCTCATGCATGTAGTCGAGTCCATATCTAGTCAAGCATAAGACTGAGCTGGAAAAGGTTCAAAGGTTTGCCACAAGACTAGTACCCGAGCTGCGGGAATTAAACCTCACGTCACTGGGAGATAGAAGAGTTAGAGGGGACATGATCACCACATACAAGATTCTCAGAGGAATTGATAGGGTAGATAAAGACAGACTATTTACCACAAGGGGAACACGCACTAGGGGACACAGGTGGAAATTGAGTGCCCAAATGAGCCATAGAGACGTTAGAAAGATTTTTTCAGTGTCAGAGTGGTTGACAAATGGAATGCATTAGGCAGTGATGTGGTGGAGGCTGACTCCATACACAGTTTCAAGTGTAGATATGATAGAGCCCAATAGGCTCAGGAACCTGTACACCTGTTGATTGACGGTTGAGAGGCGGGACCAAAGAGCCAGAGCTCAACCCCCGCAAGCACAACTAGATGAGTACAACTAGGTAAGTACACTGTACACTGGATATACACCTCCTGAAATTGCGTCTCTTCTTGGACACAGACCTCTAGAAGTTGGACATATTCCTCTAGAAGTTGGACATTCTCCTCTAAAAGTTCAGATATACTGGCATACACGGTTGCCGGAACAACCGTGGACATCTTCAAGAGAAAACTAGATTGTTTTCTTCAAGGAGTGCCGGACCAACCGGGCTGTGGTGGGTATGTGGGCCTGCGAGCCGCTCCAAGCAACAGCCTGGTGGACCAAACTCTCACAAGTCAAGCCTGGCCTCGGGCCGGGCTTGGGAGTAGAAGAACTCCCAGAACCCCATCAACCAGGTATGACGCAGATTCTCCTGTAGAGGTTATACACACGTTAAGGAACTGGACGCAGTGAATCAATGTTGAGACGCAAGCAGTTAGTCTCACAATCACCTGGAAGATAAACAATCCTCTGTCTGTCACCTGATGAATGTCTCCCGTCTGTCTGTCTCTGAGGACGGGAAGTAGACGGACAGTTGACAGGCAACGTTAAGTTGTCTGACCCTCCTGGAGCCGGGCCTCAGTTACCATGGAAATCGAGAGTATTAAAATTGTGATATTTTCTCCTTACCGCCAAATATAATCGTGTGTATATGACGTATTGCGAGCCCGAATTTATCGTGGCCGTGGTTCGCAACATCATGTATATTGCACATTGATAACGCTCAACATACAGCTGATTTTATTCGAAAACTGTCGAATTTAAATGGAATGGAAATGAATGCCTGGAAATGCTTACAGGGAGAATAGTAATTTTCTGGTTGAATATTCTCACAAGGAAAGATGGCGGCAGTTTTGTGACTGTGTGAACAGGAATGTTTGTTGTGTGTTTATGTGTATGTGAGCTGTATGTGGCTATGTGTTCATGTGTTTGTGAGCTGTATATGGCTGTGTGTTCATGTGTATGTGGGTGTGTGTTCATGTGTATGTGAACTGTATGTGGGTGTGTGTTTATGTGTTTGTGAACTGTATGTGGGTGTGTGTTTATGTGTATGTGAGCTGTATATGGCTGTGTGTTCATGTGTATGTGGGTGTGTTCATGTGTATGTGAACTGTATGTGGGTGTGTGTTCATGTGTTTGTGAACTGTATGTGGGTGTGTGTTTGTGAACTGTATGTGGGTGTGTGTTCATGTGTTTGTGAACTGTATGTGGGTTTGTGTTTATGTGTATGTGAGCTGTATGTGGGTGTGTGTTCATGTGTTTGTGAACTGTATGTGGGTGTGTGTTTATGTGTATGTGAGCTGTATGTGGGTGTGTGTTTATGTGTATGTGAGCTGTATGTGGTTGTGTGTTTATGTGTATGTGAACTGTATGTGGGTGTGTGTTTATGTGTATGTGAACTGTATGTGGGTGTGTGTTTATGTGTATGTGAACTGTATGTGGGTGTGTGTTTATGTGTTTGTGAACTGTATGTGGGTGTGTGTTTATGTGTATGTGAGCTGTATGTGGTTGTGTGTTTATGTGTATGTGAGCTGTATGTGGTTGTGTGTTTATGTGTATGTGAGCTGTATGTGGGTGTGTGTTTATGTGTATGTGAACTGTATGTGGGTGTGTGTTTATGTGTATGTGAACTGTATGTGGGTGTGTGTTTATGTGTATGTGAACTGTATGTGGGTGTGTGTTTATGTGTTTGTGAACTGTATGTGGGTGTGTGTTTATGTGTATGTGAGCTGTATGTGGTTGTGTGTTTATGTGTATGTGAGCTGTATGTGGTTGTGTGTTTATGTGTATGTGAGCTGTATGTGGGTGTGTGTTTATGTGTATGTGAACTGTATGTGGGTGTGTGTTTATGTGTATGTGAACTGTATGTGGGTGTGTGTTCATGTGTTTGTGAACTGTATGTGGGTGTGTGTTTATGTGTTTGTGAACTGTATGTGGGTGTGTGTTTATGTGTATGTGAGCTGTATGTGGTTGTGTGTTTATGTGTATGTGAGCTGTATGTGGGTGTGTGTTCATGTGTATGTGAGCTGTATGTGGGTGTGTGTTCATGTGTTTGTGAACTGTATGTGGGTGTGTGTTCATGTGTTTGTGAACTGTATGTGGGTGTGTGTTTACAACATTATTCTCTCCCTGTTGTTATTGGCAGAGTTGAGCCTCAGCTCTTTGGTTCCGCCTCTAATACTTTGGTTAACTCGTGAACAGATTCCAGAGCCTATTGGAATGTGTCATATATACATTTGGAGCAGTTTATGGTGTCTGTCTCCATCATTTCACTTCTTGTCGCATTCCATTTATTTACTACTTTGAAAATTCTTTATAATGTTCAACTTGTCAATATCCCTGAGAATTATGTATGTGGTGATCATATCCTCCTTGAATGCTCTTTCTTTTAGGTACTTTAAGTCAAATTCCTTCAGTCAACTCATATCTCTCAGCTCTGGGACAAGTCTGGTGGCATCCCTCTAAACATTATTCAGATTCATTTCGCATTTGACAAGGTGAGGTCTCCACGCTGGCGCTGCATATTCCAGAATTTGTCTGACATATGTGATAAAAAAAAGCTCTGAATAATACTTGATTTAAATTTCTTATTGCATTTTTTGTCTTGGCCAATCTAGCACACACAGGTGGCTGTACCCGCTTGTCGCGGACCCTGAGGCACAGGTTCAGGCAAGTTCTCTAGCACCTTCCGGAGAGTATATTTTGAGAGCTTGGAGACGGTCCCAATAATTTAGGTGCTTTGTTGACCAGACCACACACTAGAAGGTGAAGGGACGACGACGTTTCGGTCCGTCCTGGACTATCCTCAAGTCTATTGTGGTGTATGCTACAATAGACTTGATCTTGGTAAGCACCCAAGATCCTGAGGTGCTTTATCGCGTGTATGCGTACCGTGTATGTTCTCTGTATTTACTGTGTTTTTGCAATCTCTCCTGCTGTGAAGGAGGAGGTGTGTATCGATCAGCACTCAAGGATAACACAAGTGAATTAAGAAAGATAATTGTGGTAGGATCCCAGGATTTGAATGTTCTTATAATCCAGCCATAGTCCAGCCATAATCCAGCCATAGTCCAGCCATAATCCAGCCATAGTTCAGCCATAATCCAGCCATAGTTCAGGCATAATCCAGTCATAATCCAGCCATAATCCAGCCATAGTCCAGCCATAATCCAGCTATAGTACAGCCATAGTCCAGCCATAATCCAGCTATAGTCCAACCATAATCCTACCATAGTCCAGCCATAATCCAGCTATAGTCCAGCCATAATCCTACCATAGTCCAGCCATAATCCAGCCATAGTCCAGCCATAATCTAGTCATAATCCAGCCATAATCCAGCCATAATCCAGCCATAATCCAGTCATAATCCAGTCATAGTCCAGCCATAATCCAGCCATAGTCCAGCCATAATCCTACCATAGTCCAGCCATAATCCAGCCATAATCCAGCCATAATCCAGCCATAATTTGAAGGTTCTCCATAATCATATTCCTGGGTGTATTACGCTTGTTGTGTGCTGGTGAGTAAGGTAAGATGGTCGGACATCATTACTGCCAGATCCTTCACACGTGTCCGGTGGGTGAGGTGACCCGCCTCTCTGTCTCTTATGTCACGTCTGAGTTTCTCGTTGTTTCCACATCTAAGTGGACCAATTTATCACTGATGAATGGCATGTTGCATTTCCTTCAGCCATTGAATGACTGTACTGATACTCACCTAATTGTGCTTGCGGGGGTTGAGCTCTGGCTCTTTGGTCCCGCCTCTCAACTGTCAATCAACAGGTGTACAGGTTCCTGAGCCTACTGGGCTCTGGGCTCTGATGTGTGTGTGTGTAGATGTCAGGTGCTACTGAGGTAATATTCGTGATGATTTTGGTGTCATGTGCAAAAGAAGACACCAAGTTGGGATGTGTATGTGGGACTATATCTTATATTGTTATTATTTCAGTGAGGAAAAGCACTGGTGCAAGAATCCTTCCTTTGCTTATACAGGTTTTCACTGTGCTCGGGTGTGGGTTTTCTTTGACTGGCTGTTTGTCAGGGAATTGATGTTCCATCGTCCCACTTTGTCTGCTGTTCGCTGGACCCTCTTGTTGATGCTCTCTCGTCCCATGGTTACGTTCATCAAATGTGCGCCTGTGATCTTGTCACAGTGAGTAACTGCGAAGGGCAGGAGCTTCCCGCTCTAAAGCTGTGTTGAACTGAGTAAGTTGTTTCACGAAACAAGAAATTTAGCTTCTAATTACGCCTCGAAAACCCTTTACAATGAGCGAGGTGAGTGCGACGACTGCTGTTTCCTCAACACTACCCAGCCTCCCTTGTGGAGCATGCATCTGTCTCCTGTTTATCCTCTGTATGGAAGCTCTGTACCCTCTGATCTCTGTATGGAAGCTCTGTACCCTCTGATCTCTGTATGGAAGCTCTGTACCCTCTGATCTCTGTATGGAAGCTCTGTACCCTCTGATCTCTGTATAGAAGCTCTGTACCCTCTGATCTCTGTATGGAAGCTCTGTACCCTCTGATCTCTGTATGGAACCTTTTCCTCAGCAATACACTGAGTGCCGTGCGACTCACACTTCACATTTCTTTATATATGTATGAGGAGTTCCATGGTATAATGTATGAGGGAAGTCAAACCATGCAACACTACATGTGTGCGAGTCAAAAACACCAACATTTCACTTATGGTAAAAGGAGAAATGCTTGGAGTGACTCTGTGCACATGCGGCTCAGGCTTGGGTACAAATATTACTGGGAATATGGGATAGGTGTTCATGATAATGACACGAAGTGTAAACTATGTGGTATGTTAAGGTCTCACGAACCCGGGTGGGGGGGAGGGGGGGGAGACCGTGAGCAGGTTGTCCAATTATTTGTCCAAGTCTGCTGTGATTTTGGTAATGTTGGTCACATTGTGTGAACTGTGTATGATAGCCACTTGGAACATTGGTGTTATCATGTTCATGTCATCTTGCAGTTTCTTGCTATCTTCCAAATTTTAATTCTCCTCGTAATTTTTGAGTCATCAGTAAACATTGAGAGGAAGGAGTCTACCACCTCTGGAAGATGATTTACATATATAAGGATCAATACGGGTTCCAATATTGACCCTTGAGTGACCTCGTTGATGACATCTCGCTACATTGAAAGTGATCTTTTCACTGTGACTCTGTCTGGCGTTGCTAATGTGCTCCCATATACACTGGGCCACTCCTCCGTCACTCCTTCCTCTATCATCTTGTTTAGTCTTCATCTTCTCAGTCTTGTATGATACCATCCTGAACCCATGCCAGAGATACCTGGAATCTTCTCGTCTCACCAGAGATTCTACCAAGCCTCTGCATCACAGTCTAGCCAACAGCCTGCATGGCATGTATGTAAGGCACACAGGCCTGGAGTGCAGTGCCTACTATCTATCCCCATCTCTTATATATTAACACTTCCCTGACTATCTTCCAACTTTCTGGAAGTTCTCCTGTATTAAATGACTTTTAATAGGATAATAAACTGATGCCACAGATGCCTGTTGACCTCCTCTCTGGTAATGTGAGGTGTGTACAGCTCTCCCGTGCTGCTTGGTGTAATACCTCACTACTGACATGAGGTAATGATCGTCTGTCAAGTTGTGGAATGGTGAGGTGGTTGAGGCACGTGACCCAGGTGATTGACACGTGTGGGAGGGACCCCCGGCGGCCAGGGACCCCCTCTTATCATCCCTGGCTGCTTCAGGGGTCATCCATTTTGAGATAAGAATATCTTTATCTATAAAATATGTCTGTGCTCACCTAATAATACTCCATAAATTATGCATGTGGTGGTTCAGCTCCGAATCTTTCCTCCCACCTGTCAACTGTCAATCAACTGTGTATGGAATCTGCCTCCACCACATCACTGTCTGAGCTCAACCACCTCATTGTAGCTGCTAAAGAAAACAGATTTTAAATTAAAGTTCTTTGGAAACCATCACATGTTGGCATCTCAGGGCATGACACTGTTAACATGCTTGCTAAGACAGCCTGTAGAAAACCAGTAGTTGAAATTGATATGGGTGTTTCATTGGCAGTGACAAAGAGAATATTTAACAAATTTCTAATGAAAATCTCACTGACCTAACAAATTCACAAAGACCTGAAAGTTATAGCATTAAATATTATGATAGATATCGTGAGGAGACATTCACATATGGGACTAATAGAACAAGAACCCGGCAATGTGATGTTATAGTGGCCAGAATACGCCTGGGATATAGACGTATCTGGCAGCTTTCTCAAAACCCAAATGTCGAGTACACAATGTGTCAACTTTGTGAAAGTGTCGAATACACCATGTGTCAACTTTATGAAAGAGAAAACATACACTCTCTTGAACATTATATTGTAGAATGTCCCATACTGACTGACTTTCGCCCTCCTGGGCTAAGGTATGCTGAACTCTGTAGTTACTATATGAGTACTGGAACACTTGATGATACATTGGACTTGTACCCAAGAGTGACCATGTAATACATTTGTTATACAATGTATTGTACCTATACAATATGTAATACATCTTTTATACATTGTATTATACCTATACAATATGTAATACATCTGTTATACAATTCATGTACCTATAACCTGAGCTTGTAAAAGCATCTTAATCACCTTCAGTGGTTAAGTGTTTAATATCACACTAGTTTCTATAGAAGCTAACTTACCCTGTCAAAGTAGGAGAGACATAATAGTATGTATATTTATGTGGATATGTGTAGGTATATGTGTGTATATATATGTATATGTGTGTACTCACCTAATTGTACTCACCTAATTGTGCTTGCGGGGGTTGAGCTCTGGCTCTTTGGTCTTACTCTTGGCTTACTTGGCTTACTTACTTACTTGGCTCTTTGTGTGTGTGTATTTGTATACAGGGTATGTGGAAGCTGGTCAGAATTGCATTTCACCTTTGTAAACGCACATTAATGACACTGTAAAAGACACATCGAGCACTTTATGTAAGACAGACGCAAATCTGTGTAAAATTTATGTCTGTAGCCGGGCGACCGAGCGGATAGCACGCTGGACTTGTGATCCTGTGGTCCCGGGTTCGATCCCGGGCGCCGGCGAGAAACAATGGGCAGAGTTTCTTTTACCCTATGCCCCTGTTACCTAGCAGTAAAATAGGTACCTGGGTGTTAGTCAGCTGTCACGGGCTGCTTCCTAGGGGTGGAAGCCTGGTCGAGGACCCGGCCGCGGAGACACTAAAGCCCCGAAATCATCTCAAGAAGGTAGGTTAGCTTAATATTTAAAAAGCACAACAATCACCTTTTGTGGTTGATTGCTCAATAAATCACAGAATTATATGTTTATTCTGTCCATGGAGGACAGAATTATATGTTTAATCTGTCCATGGAGGACAGAATTATATGTTTAAACTGTCCATGGAGGACAGAATTATATGTTTAAACTGTCCATGGAGGACAGAATTATATGTTTAAACTGTCCATGGAGGACAGAATTATATGTTTAAACTGTCCATGGAGGACAGAATTATATGTTTAAACTGTCCATGGAGGACAGAATTATATGTTTAAACTGTCCATGGAGGACAGAATTATATGTTTAAACTGTCCATGGAGGACAGAATTATATGTTTAAACTGTCCATGGAGGACAGAATTATATGTTTAAACTGTCCATGGAGGACAGAATTATATGTTTAAACTGTCCATGGAGGACAGAATTATATGTTTAAACTGTCCATGGAGGACAGAATTATATGTTTAAACTGTCCATGGAGGACAGAATTATATGTTTAAACTGTCCATGGAGGACAGAATTATATGTTTAAACTGTCCATGGAGGACAGAATTATATGTTTAAACTGTCCATGGAGGACAGAATTATATGTTTAAACTGTCCATGGAGGACAGAATTATATGTTTAAACTGTCCATGGAGGACAGAATTATATGTTTAAACTGTCCATGGAGGACAGAATTATATGTTTAAACTGTCCATGGAGGACAGAATTATATGTTTATTCTGTCCATGGAGGACAGAATTATATGTTTAAACTGTCCATGGAGGACAGAATTATATGTTTAAACTGTCAATGGAGGACAGAATTATATGTTTAAACTGTCCATGGAGGACAGAATTATATGTTTAAACTGTCCATGGTGGACAGAATAAACTGTATTAGCTGGTTAGCATTGTAAATGTGTGGCCACGTCTGTGGTAGAAAATAAAAAAAAAAAAATAATAACTCATTGTAACACAGGAACGGCGCTGGGCTCAACCACCTGACGAGTCTTGGAACTCAACGCCTGACGCTCACACCGACAAGCTGAGTGACCAGCTTGGCGTGCGTGGTCTGAGGGCCAGAGTTTAGTGACCCAGATCACGTCGGTATTGTAATATTAAGCTGAGCACCAGATCACCTTAACTTCTGCGACTGTACCAGTTAATGGAGGTTAGCTGTTCTGCATATGTTAAGCTGAGACTCTGCTAATCCGCTCTCTGAAGGGCGACCTCACGAGGGCGACCTCTGGAGGACGACCTCTGGAGGACGACCTCTGGAGGACGACCTCTGGAGGACGACCTCTGGAGGACGACCTCTGGAGGGCGACCTCTAGAGGACGACCTCTGGAGGACGATCTCTGGAGGGCGACCTCTGGAGGACGACCTCTGGTGGACGACCTCTGGAGGGCGACCTCTGAAGGGCGACCTCTGGAGGGCGACCTCTGGAGGACGACCTCTGGTGGACGACCTCTGGAGGGCGACCTCTGAAGGGCGACCTCTGGAGGGCGACCTCTGAAGGGCGACCTCACGAGGACGACCTCTGGAGGGCGACCTCTGAAGGGCGACCTCTGGAGGACGACCTCTGGCGGACGACCTCTGGAGGGCGACCTCTGAAGGGCGACCTCTGGAGGGCGACCTCTGAAGGGCGACCTCTGGAGGGGGACCTCTGGAGGGCGACCTCTGGAGGGCGACCTCTGGAGGGCGACCTCTGGAGGACGACCTCTGGTGGACGACCTCTGGAGGGCGACCTCTGAAGGGCGACCTCTGGAGGGCGACCTCTGGAGGACGACCTCTGGTGGACGACCTCTGGAGGGCGACCTCTGAAGGGCGACCTCTGGAGGGCGACCTCTGAAGGGCGACCTCACGAGGACGACCTCTGGAGGGCGACCTCTGAAGGGCGACCTCTGGAGGACGACCTCTGGTGGACGACCTCTGGAGGGCGACCTCTGAAGGGCGACCTCTGGAGGGCGACCTCATGAGGACGATCTCAGGAGTGCGACCTCTGGAGGCCGCTCCTGCTTGATCTTCAGCGCTACACTCCTCCTCTAACCAAGTGTCAAATTGTAAAATGTAAGATCAACAGTGTGGAGGTTCGAGGCTCACTGGGCTGTGTCTGAGGCCGCCGGGTCGCTGGTCGGGGCCACAACCCGACCCGACTCCTGGTGGTCGGGTCGGGTATTTGCCTGATGGAGCCTTTGTTGTTGCGGGCGGCGGTCGGGGACTGGCTGGGGGAGGAGGCTGGGTCGTTGATGCACGCACGGGCGCACGCAAGGGTGCACGCAAGGGCGCACGCAAGGGTGCACGCAAGGGCGCACGCAAGGGTGCACGCAAGGGTGCACGCAAGGGCGCACGCACGAGTCTGAAGGAGGCACAGCAGCTGCTACTGCGAGCAGGTGGACCCCTTTATGTGCACGGATACACTCAAGTGTATACTCGCTAACGTGTGCGCTACACACACACACACACACACACACACACACACACACACACACGCAGGAGTAAGCGGAAAGGCCCTAGTATGGGTGAAGAACTACCTAACAGGAAGGAGCCAGAGGGTAATGGTAAGGGGCGAGAAGTCGGACTGGCGAACAGTAACAAGTGGAGTACCTCAAGGATCGGTGCTGGGACCAATCCTCTTTCTAATTTACGTAAATGATATGTTTACAGGAGTGGAATCACACATGTCAATGTTTGCGGATGACGCAAAATTAATGAGAAGATTTGTGACAGACGAGGATTGTAGGATCCTCCAAGAGGACTTAAACAGGTTGCAGAGATGGTCAGGGAAATGGCTACTGGAGTTTAACACCAGTAAATGTAAAGTTATGGAAATGGGATCAGGTGATAGGAGACCAAAGGGACAGTACACAATGAAGAGGAACAGCCTACCTGTAACGATTCGAGAAAGAGACCTGGGAGTGGATGTGACACCTAATCTAACTCCTGAGGCACATATAAATAGGATAAAGACAGCAGCGTACTCTACACTGGCGAAAATTAGAACTTCATTCAGAAACCTAAATGAGGAGGCTTTTAGGGCGCTTTACACTGCCTACGTGAAACCCGTCTTAGAGTATGCCGCGCCAACATGGAGCCCCCACCTGAAGAAACACATAAAGAAACTGGAGAAGGTTCAGAGGTTTGCGACGAGGCTTGTCCCAGAGTTACGAGGGATGGGATATGAAGAGCGTCTGAAGGAACTGAACCTTACGACATTAGAGAAAAGAAGGGAGAGAGGAGATATGATAGGGACATATAAAATACTCAGGGGAATTGACAAAGTGGAAATAGATGAAATGTTCACACGTAATAATAACAGAACGAGGGGACATGGGTGGAAACTCAGATGAGTCACAGAGATGTTAGGAAGTTTTCTTTTAGCGTGAGAGTAGTGGAAAAATGGAATGCACTTGGGGAACAGGTTGTGGAAGCAAATACTATTCATACTTTTAAAACTAGGTATGATAGGGAAATGGGACAGGAGTCATTGCTGTAAACAACCGATAGCTGGAAAGGCGGGACCCAAGAGTCAATGCTCGATCCTGCAAGCACAAATAGGTGAGTACACACACACACACACATGATGTGACAAAGGTTATAGGATGTGACAAAGGCTATAGGCCCAGATGGAATCTCCCCTTGGATACTAAAGGAAGGAGCAGAAGCACTGTGCCTGCGTGCCTGCCACTCTCCATAGTGTATAACAAATCACTGGCAATAGGGGAACTGCCAGAAATTTGGAAGACGGCTAACGTAATCCTGATATTCAAAAAGGGTGACAGACAGGAGGCACTGAACTACAGGCCAGTGTACCTAACCTGCATACCATGCAAGCTGATGGAGAAGATTGTGCGAAGAAAGCTAGTGGAGCATCTGGAGCGAAGGAACTTTGTAACACAGCATCAACATGGGTTCAGGGATGGCAGGTCCTGCCTCACAGGGTTAATTGAATTCTACAACCAGGCAACAAAAATCAGGCAAGAAAGAGAAGGGTGGGCAGACTGCATATTTTTAGATTGCCAGAAAGCCTTTGGCAAAGTGCCACACCAATGACTAGTGAAAAAGCTGGAGATGCAGGCTGGAGTGAAAGGGAAGGTACTCCATTGGATAGAGGAGTACCTAAGCAACAGGAGACAACGAGTCTGTGTGAGGGGTGAGGTCTCGGATTGGCGAGACGTTATGAGTGGACTCCCCCAAGGGTCAGTCCTTGGACCTATACTGTTTCTGATATATGTAAATGATCTTTCAGATGGCATAGAATCATTCCTCTCATTGTTTGCTGATGATGCAAAAATTATGAGGAGGATTAAGACGGAGGAAGACAGTATGAGACTACAAGACGACCTAGACAAACTGAATGACTGGTCCAATAAATGGCTACTAAAGTTCAACCCGAGTAAATGTAAGGTAATTAAACTAGGCAGTGGAAACAGGAGGCCAGATACAGGATACAGAATAGGAGATAAAGTACTTAAGAAAACGGACAGAGAGAAAGATCTAGGAGTTGATATCACACCAAACCTGTCTCCTGAAGCCCACATAAAAAGAATAACGTCTGCGGCATATGCGAGGCTGGCTAACATCAGAACAGCGTTCAGGAACTTGTGTAAGGAATCATTCAGAACCTTGTATACCACATATGTAAGACCAATCCTGGAGTATGCGGCCCCAGCATGGAGCCCGTACCTTGTCAAGCACAAGACGAAGCTGGAAAAAGTTCAGAGGTATGCCACTAGGCTAGTCCCAGAACTAAGAGGCATGAGTTACGAGGAAGGACTGTGTGAAATGCACCTCACGACACAGGAAGACAGAAGAGTAAGAGGAGACATGATCAATACCTATAAAATTCTCAGAGGAATTGATAGGGTTGATAAAGATAAACTGTTTAACACGGGTGGTACGCGAACAAGGGGACACAGGTGGAGACTGAGTGCCCAAATGAGCCACAGAGACGTTAGAAGGAACTTTTTCAGTGTCAGAGTGGTTAACAGATGGAATGCATTAGGCAGTGATGTGGTGGAGGCTGACTCCATACACAGTTTCAAGTGTAGATATGATAGAGCCCAGTAGGCTCAGGAACCTGTACATCAGTTGATTGACAGTTGAGAGGCGGGACCAAAGAGCCAGAGCTCAACCCCCACAAGCACAAATAGGTGAGTACACACACACACAAATAATGAGAATTAGATTAATAAAACATATATATATATATATATATATATATATATATATATATATATATATATATATATATATATATATATATATATATATATAGGATTAAATATGCAAATAAAACAAAACCAGCTTTTGGGAAGGGATATCATGCCTGACGAAGCTGCCGGAGCTCTATGATAAAGTCAGACAAATATACGAGGACGAAGAAAGTTGGGCAGAGTGCGTATTTGTAGACTGTCAAAAGTATTTGACAGAACTGGTCTCACCTACGTGAGACCAGGGACATAACAAGCGCCTAAGAAAAGTGGAAAATGTTCAGAGGCCAGCAAAGGGGCTCCTTCCAGAATTACGAGGGTTGGAATATGAAGAGAGACTGAAAGAACTGAATACAACGTCGCCAGAGAAGAGGAGGGAGAGGGCAGAGATGACAGAGGTGTACACGCCCTTATCTTGAGGTTATCTTGAGATGATTTCGGGGCTTTAGTGTCCCCGCGGCCCGGTCCTCGACCAGGCCTCCACTCCCAGGAAGCAGCCCGTGACAGCTGACTAACACCCAGGTACCTATTTTACTGCTAGGTAACAGGAGCATAGGGTGACAGAAACTCTGCCCATTGTTTCTCGCCGGGGCCTGGGATCGAACCCAGGACCGCTGGATCACAAGTCCAGCGTGCTGTCCGCTCGCCGACCGGTTCCCGTGAGGACAGTCGAAGGATACCTGTCATTGGGACACAAGAACGTGTCCTGTCTCACAAGCTTGGAGGAGCGTACAAGCTGAAGGACAGCCACAATACCCCTCTCAGACAGTCTCACAGATATATACACAGAGGTGTGTTCAGCTTCTCGGTGTATATACAGCAAGAATTTACCTGAATTGCGATCAGAACGTGTGTATACTTGCTGGTTGGTCAGTAAGGTATTGTGGTGGCCTTAATAACCCTCCAGAGGTTGTTAGGCCTTAAGCCCACCACCAAATTTGCTGGTTGGTCAGTAAGGTATTGTGGTGGCTTTAACAACTTCCGTCCATACAGTTGATGGATCTCTGTTCCTTCACCAGTTGCCCCTCAAATGTTGCAAGAATGGATAAAGCATCAGAACCGTCTTCAAGACGCTGCCAGCTTCTCCCCGGGTCTTCAACACTACCACCATAACACTTAACAATTCGGTTCGGGCATTCCAGGAGTCCATTCACACCATTCAGACTTTTATTCACGCGTTGCAGAAGTCCTCCACCGTGTTGTAAGAGTTCAGCACCGTGTTGCAAGAGTTCAATCCCGTGTTGCAAGAGTTCAGCACCGTGTTGCAAGAGTTCAGCACCGTGTTGCAAGAGTTCAGCACCGTGTTGCAAGAGTTCAGCACCGTGTTGCAAGAGTTCAGCACCGTGTTGCAAGAGTTCAGCACCGTGTTGCAAGAGTCCAGCCCCGTGTTGCAAGAGTTCAATCCCGTGTTGCAAGAGTTCAGCACCGTGTTGCAAGAGTTCAGCACCGTGTTGCAAGAGTTCAGCACCGTGTTGCAAGAGTTCAGCACCGTGTTGCAAGAGTCCAGCCCCGTGTTGCAAGAGTTCAGCCCGTGTTGCAAGAGTTCAGCACCGTGTTGCAAGAGTTCAGCCCCGTGTTGCAAGAGTTCAGCACCGTGTTGCAAGAGTCCAGCCCCGTGTTGCAAGAGTCCAGCCCCGTGTTGCAAGAGTTCAGCCCCGTGTTGCAAGAGTTCAGCCCCGTGTTGCAAGAGTTCAGCACCGTGTTGCAAGAGTTCAGCACCGTGTTGCAAGAGTCCAGCCCCGTGTTGCAAGAGTTCAGCCCCGTGTTGCAAGAGTTCAGCACCGTGTTGCAAGAGTTCAGCACCGTGTTGCAAGAGTTCAGCACCGTGTTGCAAGAGTCCAGCCCCGTGTTGCAAGAGTTCAGCACCGTGTTGCAAGAGTTCAGCACCGTGTTGCAAGAGTTCAGCCCCGTGTTGCAAGAGTTCAGCCCCGTGTTGCAAGAGTTCAGAGCCGTGTTGCAAGAGTCCAACCCCGTGTTGCACTATCATACCCGTGTTGCAAAATTCCAATGCAAGCTTTCCCGTTTTCCATATAAATATCCTGACGATTATTCCAGCATTCTTTTCATAGTTACAGACATCTAAAAAAAACTATTCTAAACCTTAGTTCTGGCGATAATCTTATTTTAAAAACCTGTAGTCAAAACATACGTAAGATCTACACATCTGAATATGTTCAATAAGCTTCTATCTTCTGTCAAAAAAGGTCTATTCAAAGTAGACTGATAATAGATAAAATAGACTCTATACAAACTTCTGCTTAAGAGAGACAGCTTCTTAGCATTAGCTGCCTCACGCTTGGAAGACATTCTTCGGGTTTGCTCGGGGTGCGACAGGTACAACGGCGTGGGACGGCTGCCTCAGTCACCCCTGCCTCGCCTATCTCCGTTTTCTGTGTCCAGCGGTAACTCTCATGGTGGTCGATAACGTGCGCTTGGTACACCCACCACACTACTGGTGTACACCCACCACACTACTGGTGTACACCCACCACACTACTGGTGTACACCCACCACACTACTGGTGTACACCCACCACACTACTGGTGTACACCACCACACTACTGGTGTACACCCACCACACTACTGGTGTACACCCACCACACTACTGGTGTACACCACCACACTACTGGTGTACACCCACCACACTACTGGTGTACACCACCACACTACTGGTGTACACCCACCACACTACTGGTGTACACCACCACACTACTGGTGTACACCCACCACACTACTGGTGTACACCCACCACACTACTGGTGTACACCCACCACACTACTGGTGTACACCACCACACTACTGGTGTTCACCCACCACACTACTGGTGTACACCCACCACACTACTGGTGTACACCACCACACTACTGGTGTACACCACCACACTACTGGTGTACACCACCACACTACTGGTGTACACCCACCACACTACTGGTGTACACCACCACACTACTGGTGTACACCACCACACTACTGGTGTACACCACCACACTACTGGTGTACACCACCACACTACTGGTGTACACCACCACACTACTGGTGTACACCCACCACACTACTGGTGTACACCACCACACTACCGGTGTACACCACCACACTACTGGTGTACACCACCACACTACTGGTGTACACCACCACACTACTGGTGTACACCCACCACACTACTGGTGTACACCACCACACTACTGGTGTACACCACCACACTACTGGTGTACACCACCACACTACTGGTGTACACCACCACACTACTGGTGTACACCACCACACTACCGGTGTACACCACCACACTACCGGTGTACACCACCACACTACCGGTGTACACCACCACACTACCGGTGTACACCACCACACTACTGGTGTACACCACCACACTACTGGTGTACACCCACCACACTACTGGTGTACACCACCACACTACCGGTGTACACCATCACACTACTGGTGTACACCCACCACACTACTGGTGTACACCACCACACTACTGGTGTACACCACCACACTACTGGTGTACACCATCACACTACTGGTGTACACCACCACACTACTGGTGTACACCACCACACTACTGGTGTACACCACCACACTACTGGTGTACACCACCACACTACTGGTGTACACCCACCACACTACTGGTGTACACCACCACACTACTGGTGTACACCATCACACTACTGGTGTACACCACCACACTACTGGTGTACACCACCACACTACTGGTGTACACCACCACACTACTGGTGTACACCACCACACTACTGGTGTACACCACCTCAGAGATCTACGCTTCGTCTTTCTGTTTATCTATAGTTTCCGTCTGTCTCTTCTTCTCAATCTCTCTCTCTGTCTCTCTGTCTCTCTCTCTCTCTCTCTCTCTCTCTCTCTCTCTCTCTCTCTCTCTCTCTCTCTCTCTGTCTCTCTGTCTCTGTCTCTCCCTCTCCCCCCCCCCTCTCTCTCTCATACCGCTGATCTACACTCTCTATTCGGCCCAAGATCTTCCCCCTCCCACAATGACCTCCCCCCCCCCCCCCTCCTCCTCCTCCTCCTCCCAAGATAGAGATCAAACTTGGCCAGTTTGTGGCGCGTGATGGAGTCCTCAGCTCGGGGGAGACGCCTCGTCTTCTCCACTTCCTCAGCTGCCGCCATTTTGTCTTACCGGAACATGAGCAAGAGTGGGAAGTTATCACCGGGATGGTCCTCTTCCACCTTCCTGGGAGAGTGATGCCTCCGCTACTGTTGCTGACCCGCAATGAATTACCCAACATGTCCCCCATGCACCTTCGTCAGACTGTCCACCTTTCCTCTCATTCCTGTCTGTTTCTCTATTTTTTTCACATTTCTCCAGTCGGGTACTATGTCGAAGGTTTTCTGACAGTCCAGGAATATACAATCTGCCCATGCTAGAGGTATTCTGCTAGGCTTTCTCGCATTACTTATTCCGTCACCTTGTGTGATATGCGTGTATGAGACACAGGCCTGTCGTTTAATGCCCTCAGTGTTCGCTTCCCAGTATGTATGTTGTGTTTTGGTGCTACACTGGCTGTCTTCCAACTCTCGGGCAGTTCTCCTCTTTCCAGTGAGATCATGTGTCATAGTAAGCGGCCAGCACATGGCTTCTGCCCCTTCTGTTCATATCAGTTGTGATATCTTACAGTCTCAGACGCGTCTACTTCCACCATGTGTGTGTTTCTACCGCGTCTCAAGTTATATCAAGTTCCGTCATTTATCACTGAAGAATCTCATCATTTCCTGTAGGAACTTCCCTGCGAGTTCTATACCCATTCCATCGTTGACAGGAGGTCTCTCATTTCCTCGTACTTCCTCCTGTGACACGCCAGCCTTTGCTCTTCTCCTAAGGCATAGATTCTGCTTACACAGGGAAAGCATATTTGTTTTCGAATATGCTTACAGAAAGCGAATATATGTATTCGCTTTCATATCAGCAGTCAAGCGTTGTATACATGTACACTTGCCCCCACGAAGGATGTAACCTTCAATCTAAGTACATAGGTATGACGTCGACCAAGCTGACGAGGCGTTTGACATGCCATCTTCAATCCGGTGCCCCCAGGAATTACATGAGACAAGCCCATGACCTCACCCTAACAAGAGAAATGTTGAATAAAAACACTTGTATAATAGACAAAACCCGAGATGTAAGATGATTACAAATTCTTGAAGCAATTCACATAAGAATAGAACAACCTACCATGAACACCCAAATCACGGAACTATTTACTCTACCCACCATGAGAATAAGGACAAGACCAGAACACAACGATGCCAACACAGAAGACAATGTTCAACATAACAGGCCAATTACACCTGATTAATCTTTGTATGATAGGAGCTGCCTCGTATGGGCCAATGGGCCTTCTGCAGTTACCTTTATTCCTATGTTCTTATGTGCTTCGTCCCCCATTTATCCCCTATATATATATATATATTGTGACGGTAACGCGTTGGTGTTCGGCTGTTTAAGGCTAGGGGTATGGCCTCGTCACATAGTTATAAAAAAAAATAGAAAAACTGGAACTTCGTCTGTGGTAAGGTAAGGAGAAGACACACAAAACACAAGTAAAACTTTAACAATGAAATTTTAATTACGTTAAATAAATCAAAACATGAAAATATGGACAAACAAATATGTATAATAAAATCAATGAATCAAAATAATAAGAATACTTAAATGACACAATGAAAGTTACGTTAAGGCAAAATAATAAGAAGTGCAACACAAAAGGTAAGTGGGAGGTGCTGGAATATTGGCTTAAAGCCACCACCTCTCTCAGTACACGCTAACGTCTAGCTGGGAGGAGTGCTGGCTACGAAAGCACGGAACATTCTGAGGACTGATGTTGGGGCGACCCCAGACATCAGGTAGTATTGGGGGGGGCGAGGCAGGTGCAGCCAGACCGGCGACCAATCAGCGGAGCCGTAGCGATCAACGGGTAGTTTGGTGATTTGGGTCCGAACAGGTGGCGGGCTGCATACGTTTCTGCTCACCCTTGCAAGCCTTGCTGGTGCTGGTGTTGTTGTTGGACATTTCTTCCATAGTCTTTTTATATAATTGTGAAGACGTAATTTTGGAGGGAAGAGCAGGCTCAATCTCTTGAAGGAGATTATCGTCACAACTCTCCCCCGAAGCCTGCGGTTCTGGAAGAAGTACGTCGTTATGTGGTGGAGTAATGGATGGAGTCGCTTCTACTTCATAAACTCTGGAGAGATCATGGGCTAAGATGTTGTCAGACTCTTGATATAGCGTGTCTCCAGGTTGAATTTCTGCAGTTAGCAAGCCCATAGTAGAAGACGTTGAGATGAGAAGTGGGCGTGCTGCAGGAGGTGTAGGGTGGTGTGGTCCGTATTGATGGTGGACCGAGCACTTTTCAGGTGTGGAGTGAAGTGCTGAAGCTTCAGGATGAGGAAGAGTAGCTCCTTGCCAATTGTTCCGTAGATCCTTGTAGCAGTAGTCGCTGACAGGTGTATTCTTCTCGCCTCGTTGCTGCATCACGACACCACCCACGTCGGTACCATTGGCGTCGACATGGAGGATGAAGGGCTTATCTGACGAGGTGAGAGTGGAATTAGAAGAGGGCATAGGAGCACGATTATTATCCTGAAAGCATTTGGGAAGATCATTAAGGATTTTGGAATTAGAAAGCGCCGACTCCTTGTCAGTGCTTTCGGGAGAAGAAGCCGGGATGGTCTCACTGTGGAGGTAGGGTTCTGTGAAGGTAGAACAATTAATCAAGACAGTGGGAGGAGTACCATTATATTGCTTCAGGAGGTTGACGTGGCACAGCTGGGTCTTCCGCCGCCTATCTGGAGTCTCTATGACGTATGCGTTGTTGTTTCTGCACTCTTTGACGCAGTAGGGTCCTGAAAATTTGTTTTGTAAAGGTGAACCTGGGATAGGGAAATAAGCAAGGACGAAGTCTCCCGGCTTGAATTTTCTTACTTTGCTGGTCTGGTCGTAATGAGTCTTCATTCTCACCTGGGCTTTCAATAGATTATCATGAGCAAAGCGGTGGACTCTCTCTAGAATGTGCTGAAGGTTTTGAAGAAACTGGGGCACATTCTGATGCTCACTGAAGGTGGCATCTCTGAGAGAGTCTTTGAAAGCCTTAAGGGGAGTACGGCACTTACGGCCGTAGAGCATCTCATAAGGAGATACTCCTAGGGACTCATTGGGGAGACTTCTGAAAATACACATTATTAGGTCAATCTGCTTATCCCAATCCTTTGAGGTTTCACTACAAAACTTTTTCAAGAGTGCTTTGATGGTCTGATGACTACGTTCAAGAGAACCCTGTGAAGCAGGATGATAGGGGCTGGACAATACCTGTTTGATGTTGAACTCCTCCAGTGTTCTTTTGAAGAGATCACTGGTGAAGTTGGTGCCACAGTCACTTTGAATCTCCCTGGGAAATCCGTATTGAGTGAAGATCTTCAGTAGATGTTTGATAACCGTAGCAGCCGTGATGTTCTTCACTGGAACTGCTATGGGAAATCTGGTGGTAGGACACAGGATGGTTAGGATGTAGGCGTTACCTGAACTGGTCCGAGGTAAAGGACCAACACAGTCTATTATGAGTCTGTGGAAAGGTTCCGCAGGCACCTGTATGGGAATCAGTGGTGCTCTGGGAATGGAGACGTTCGGTTTGCCTGCCATCTGACATGTATGACACTGTTTTACGTACCGTTTGACGTTGTTTACCATACCTGGCCAGTAGTAGTCTTGACGAATCCCATGGTAAGTCTTGTTGAAGCCGTAGTGGGAGAATGATCCGTGGGCCAGGTGTAGAATAGTGGGCCGCAGGCTGGTGGGAATCACAAGTTGTTCGATGTTGGCCCAATCGTCCTCCTCCTTCAGTTTACTGGGTCTATATCGGCGGTAGAGCAAGTCGTTCTCTAGGAAGAACCCAGGAATACTGTCGGGTTGAGTCTCAGCCTGGAAAAACAATGGTGTTAAAGTAAGATCTTCCCTCTGCAACTTACGGAACTCCAACTTGGTCAGATGCGGGGGTAGTTTCTGAGGGTCTTGAGGGACAGCGGTAGCAGTAGAGTCAGCTGGCTGTGGACGTGCGGCTTGCGCACGGGTGGTCACGAGAACCGGAGGAGAAACTTCATCACTCTCTTGAACCTCTGCTGGAACATACTCAAGAATAGGGTTACTTGGCACAGAGTTACACACCTGGGGTTTGTCCATGACGATCAGGTTGGTCGGTTGCAGGTCTTCTGCCAAGTCGTTGCCTAGGAGAAGTTGCACTCCAGGCATGGGAAAAGGCTTTTCCCTGACGGCGACTTGGACTTCCCCGTTCACGTAGGGACAATTCAGGTGGACTCTGGCGAGAGGGTATGGAGTGGTAGCAGTGAGGTCAGTGATGAAGACTGTTTCCCCGGTGTAGACTATGTTGGGCACAGCCGACTTCAAGATGATCGATTGTAGAGCCGCTGTGTCCCTCAAGATCTTCAATTTGAAACGTCCCTCCGGATTTGAACCGTTGGCAGAGACAGTTCCAGTATACAGGTGGTTACTGAAAAGAGAAAGATCATTAACATCAACACCAACATTCATCACAGGCTTACTGGACTTAGGAGGAGTTGGTTTGGGTCGTTGTTGGTCAGTGGTTCCCTTGTATTGAGACTTACCACACTTGTCTATGGTATGTCCATAGAGTCTACAATATTTGCAGTACAGTTGTGAACCAGCTTGATCGGGGCTCACCTTCTCGTAACTGTACCACGACTTCTTACTGGAGGATGGTTCAGGTGTCAGCCGGTGGATGAGGCTGTAAGTGTCAGCCGACTTAGCACACTTCAGGTAGTCGGTTTCTTCTTTATCTGCTAAGTAGAGGCGGACAGGAGGCGGCACACGTCTCAAGAATTCTTCAACAAGCATCAGGTTGACGAGTTCTGTAAAAGTAGAGACATGTGCTGCTTCCAGCCATTTCATGAAATACCTCCGTTTCGTGTTAGCAAACTCAAGGAAGGTAGTGGTACTTGCCTTCAGGTGGTCACGGAATTTCCTTCTATAACTTTCAGTAGAGAGGAGGTAGGCGTCCAACACTGCTTGTTTCAGAGTGTAGTAGTCATTCTCAGACGCCAAAGTACTGAGTGTGACTGCAGCTCTACCTGTAAGATGGACTCTGAGAAGTGTGGCCCATTGGTCGACAGGCCAACTGAGTTGATTAGCAAGGGTTTCAAAGGTGGTAAAGAACACATCAACTTCTGCTTCTACAAAGGATGGCATTAACTTACTTGCATGTGATATATTAAAACTGACGGGAAGATTGGCAGTAGCTTGTTGGCGTTGAGTGAAGTGTGAAGTTTCCAAGGCGATTTCACGTTGACGACACTCTAGAGCCAGAGTTGCTTGTTGCTTGTCATGTTCGCGTTGTATTTCCAACTCGCGTTGTTTGGTTTCAAGCTGTACGCGTTCCCGCTCCTGGAGTGCTTCAAGCTGTACTCGTTCCCGCTCCTGGAGTAGTGCAACCTCACGTTCTTGGAGGGCGAGTCCTCGTTCTTGTTCTTCCCTCCGTATGGCAGCTGCTCGTTCTTGTTGTTCGAGGGCTTCCCTTTGCTGTTCGCGGGCTTCCTTTTGCTGCTCACGTTCAATCTTAGCCAGCTCTAGTTTAAGTTTCATCGTTGCCAAGTCAGTTTTATCTGCAATATAGTAAGTTTCATGAGTTTCAGAGTCTATCTTACCTTGCTCTAAATAGTAATCCAGCAACAGGTTGTGTAGGTCATTTTTGTTGGCTTGATAGGGAACTTCTAGTTGATACTCATGTGCAAGAGTTTGTAGTTCAGTCCTCTTGGCACGACTTAAAGTCCCTATTTCACCTGCTGGATTTGCACGGAAAGTTTGGAGACGAAACATGGTGAAATTAGCAAATAAAGGTACACGAATGTTCAATAATGAAATGTCAGAAACAGGACAACGTGGCAACTGGTACCTATCCTGTGTGATCTTTAACAATTAACGTTAAGTGAAAGATATTAAATGATTAAATTAAATCAAGGGCGCAGGAAATCTTGTACCCGGTACTCATGTAAGAGAATAAGGGCAAGAAAATCCTACTAACAAATGAAACAAAGTTTCGAAAACAAATGAAACAGTTAAATGCTTCAAAAGTAAAATTGGTAGTCCAAGGATGTAGGCATACCTTGCCAAGTCTCTATAGGACATAAAGCAAGTTTTTCCTACTGAATTTAATATGATACTTACAGAATTAGCGAATTTTTGTGCTCTGAAAAAATAAGCTAATTCCCTACCGTTGTATGTATCATCATCTCTGACTGACGTGTAGGGGTGCGAGGTGTCAACTGGTGACGAGAACCGCTGCTGAGGTCCCAATTCAGCAACTAAAGTTCGAGCTAGAGGAACTATGGCCCTCTTTGTCCTCCTACAGTCAGATTGCAGAAGATTGGGTACTCTTGACCCGGGGCAGACCACAGTACCAGGGTACCAATATGATGATCTGTCAGAATGAGAAATATTCAAGGGACATAGATGGTAAATACGAGTAATAACATGGAGGGAGAGATGACCAATTAAGAGTATGACTGAGGCCTACAGTCACCACGTAATCCAAAGTTGTCTCACCTTCACTATATGTTACTCTCGTAATGCACAATACACCGCACCTTATAAAAAATGAAATTGAATGAAAAATAGTAAAGCTACGTTAACAGAGTTAAATACGCTTACCATAAATTACCACTTGGCACCAGTACCTGAGTGAGGCTCCCGGACAGGCCCCCATATAACTTGTGACGGTAACGCGTTGGTGTTCGGCTGTTTAAGGCTAGGGGTATGGCCTCGTCACATAGTTATAAAAAAAAATAGAAAAACTGGAACTTCGTCTGTGGTAAGGTAAGGAGAAGACACACAAAACACAAGTAAAACTTTAACAATGAAATTTTAATTACGTTAAATAAATCAAAACATGAAAATATGGACAAACAAATATGTATAATAAAATCAATGAATCAAAATAATAAGAATACTTAAATGACACAATGAAAGTTACGTTAAGGCAAAATAATAAGAAGTGCAACACAAAAGGTAAGTGGGAGGTGCTGGAATATTGGCTTAAAGCCACCACCTCTCTCAGTACACGCTAACGTCTAGCTGGGAGGAGTGCTGGCTACGAAAGCACGGAACATTCTGAGGACTGATGTTGGGGCGACCCCAGACATCAGGTAGTATTGGGGGGGGCGAGGCAGGTGCAGCCAGACCGGCGACCAATCAGCGGAGCCGTAGCGATCAACGGGTAGTTTGGTGATTTGGGTCCGAACAGGTGGCGGGCTGCATACGTTTCTGCTCACCCTTGCAAGCCTTGCTGGTGCTGGTGTTGTTGTTGGACATTTCTTCCATAGTCTTTTTATATAATTGTGAAGACGTAATTTTGGAGGGAAGAGCAGGCTCAATCTCTTGAAGGAGATTATCGTCACAATATATATATATATATATATATATATATATATATATATATATATATATATATATATATAAATATTAGTATATTTTGGTAGCAGTCTTTCCTGTAGACATATATTATTAAATATGACCGAAAAAGTAAGATTAATAATTCTAACACAAATTTTCTCAATATTTCTTGTTTCTTTTCACTGTCGATGGTAATTGAAAAATCAATTCTCCAAAATTCATTTTTATTTCCAGTCTGACGCGACACTTGAACGCGTTTCGTAATAACTTATTACATTTTCAAAGACTTTAGTATACACACACACAACTATAACCTGCAAACACTAAACAGAGTTTAAACAGCTTTCATTTTATACCTGCATTTGGGTGAGGTGATATGTTACAACAGTTTTGGATGAGGTGAAAATAAACTTTTAACACAAGACAGAACACGAAACAATGGGTATAATATTGGGTAAGTTAAAGGGAAGAATGGAAGTAACTGCAAAGGGCCTATTGGCCCATATTTCTTGATGCTTCTATATTGGTGCGGAGTCTTGAAGTGGGTAGAATATAGTTGTGCATTAATTGGCTGTTGATTGCTGGTGTTGACTTCTTAATGTGTAGTGCCTCGCAGATATCGAGCCGCCTGCTATCGCCGTACGTATCGATGATTTCTGTGTTGTTTGTTAAGATTTCTCTGGTGATGGTCTGGGTGTGAGAAGAGATTATGTGTTCCTTGATGGCTCCCTGTTGCTTATGCTTTGTTAGTCGCCTAGAAAGAGATGTTGTTGTCTTGTCTATATACTGAGTTCTTTGGGGCTTACAGTCCCCAAGTGGGCATTTTAAGGCATAGACGACGTTGGTCTAATTCAAAGCGTTCTGCTTGGTGTCTGGTGAGTTTTTCATGAGTATATTAGCCATTTTTTTTTTGTTTTATAACCTGACCTAACCTAACCTCTCTGACCAAACTAAATTCCAAAGGGTAACGAAGGACACTTGAGCCGAATTGAAAACGAAGGTAAACAGATTGATCGAAACTGTGAACGCCAAGAAATCCGGACTCCACCTGCCAAAAGTTGTTGGGGAATACAAACCTGGGTATGCCTATGGAAATGTCAAGACACACAAGCCAGGAAACCCTCTTCGGCCAATCATCAGCTAGATACCCACACCCACATACAGACTGGCTAAGCGACTCAACAGGTTGCTGACTCCTTACGTACCCTGTGCTTTCAGCTTGAAGTCTCCCAAGGAATTTGTCGACTTACTGCGGGGAACACGGGCCACAGGGATAAGAGCCTCGTTGGATGTGGAGTCACTATTTACCAACGTACCTGTGGATGAGACAATCGGGATGATAGCAGACAGAGTGTATCGTGACCCGGCTTGCACTCCTCTTGACATGCCAGAAAGCATACTGAGGAAACTACTCCAAGCCTGCACTAAAGAGACACCCTTCTTGAGTCCAGATGGGCACATGTATAAGCAAGTAGATGGGGTCGCCATGGGTTCTCCCCTAGGTGTCCTGTTTGTGAACTTCTACATGGGTACCATCGAACAGAGGGTCTTAGTCGACATGAACTTGAGACCCGCCATATACTGCAGGTATGTTGACGACATTTTTACACAGGTACCTGATGCCAGATGTCTGCAGCAGCTGAAGGAGGCATTCGAGCAGAATTCTGTGCTGCGTTTCACTTAGGAGATGGAGAAGGATGGGAAGCTGCCCTTTCTAGATGTAACAGTCATGGAAAGGAGCGGAGGTTTCCACGCTGCAGTCTACACTAAGGAAACAAACATAGGAATGTGCCTCAATGCCAACAGTGACAACAACAAATCAGAAAATACAATTGATAATTTATTATAAAACCAAAAGAACGGCCAATATGCTCATGAAAAACTCGCCAGACACCAAGCAGAACGCTTTGAAGGAGACCAACGTCGTCTATGCCTTTAAATGCCCACTTGGGGACTGTAAAATATATATATATATATATATATATATATATATATATATATATATATATATATATATATATATATATATATATATATATATATAAACATATCTTGGTCTGAGTATCCATCTGCAGATAATATATCATGGTAAACTGATATAAAAACCAGCTTGAGAATCCGTGGCTGGCAGCAATATGCATTAGAGTAATGAGCAGAGAGAGACCCAAACAATGCTTGGCTTGGCTTTCAAGTCCCTCGCTTCCCTGAGACCTTTGTCCGTGGAGGGAGGGAGGGGGAGAGAGGGGGAGGGAGAGGGAGAGAGGGGGAGGGAGGGAGGGAGAGGGAGGGAGAGGGAGGGAGAGGGAGGGAGAGGGAGAGAGAGGGAGAGAGAGGGAGGGAGAGGGAGAGATGGAGGTTCAAGAAATACACAATTATCAACAAACCCATCAGTGTTGTGTAGCAGGGAAAGCCTCCATATAACGCAGCCATCCCCCATCACCGCAATATTGCAGAGAGAACTCTGCAACTTTTATCTTTGTTGCAATATCGACATACAGATATAGGTTTGTATATCGACGTGGCAGTCGTTATTGGGGAGGAATATCCGCCTGGCAGCTTGCAGGTCATCACAACACCTTCACTCCAGAGCTTTTAGGCAGATTGCTTGTGGCGTGATTACCAGCGGCCGTGTTCTGCTTTGTTGGGGCCCGTGTTGCTAGAGTTTAACCCAAGCAAATGTAATGTAATGAAGATAGGTGTAGGGAGCAGGAGGCTAGATACAAGGTATCATCTGGGAGAGGAAATTCTTCATGCGTCAGAGAAAGAAAAAGACTTGAGGGTTGATATCACGCCAGACCTATCTCCTGCAGCACATATCAAGAGGATAACATCAGCGGCATATGCCAGGCTGGCCAACATACGAACGGCATTCAGAAACTTGTGTAAAGAATCATTCAGGACTTTGTATACCACATATGTCAGGCCAGTTCTGGAGTATGCAGCCCCAGCATGGAATCCATATCTAGTCAAGCATAAGACTAAACTGGAAAAGGTTCAAAGGTTTGCCACCAGACTAGTACCCGAGCTGAGAGGTATGAGCTACGAGGAGAGACTACGGGAATTAAACCTCACTTCGCTGGAAGACAGAAAAGTTGGGGGACATGATCACCACATTCAAGATTCTCAAGGGAATTGATAGGGTAGATAAAGGCAGGCTATTCAACACAAGGGGCACACGCACAAGGGGACACAGGTGGAAACTGAGTGCCCAAATGAGCCACAGAGATATTAGAAAGAACTTTTTTAGTGTCAGAGTGGTTGACAAATGGAATGCATTAGGAAGTGATGTGGTGGAGGCTGACTCCATACACAGTTTCAAGTGTAGATATGATAGAGCCCAATAGGCTCAGGAATCTGTACACCTGTTGATTGACGGTTGAGAGGCGGGACCAAAGAGCCAGAGCTCAACCCCCGCAAATATAAGTAGGTGAATACACACACAGAGGGGACTGCAACATCCCAACTCACCACCCTATAGGTGGGGAGTTCCACCATTCCACCCAATCCCACCCTCCCTCCCTACCCCGAGTTCCCCCTCCCCTCCCATCTCCCATCATTTTCTGTGTGCAGGTTTGGGAGGGGCTGGTCCCAAACCTGCACACAGAAATAACATCACATGAGACTAGAAGACATGGCAGGATGTGCAGAATACCCCCGTTGAAAAGCAGAGGTGCAACAGGTACTCTGAGAGAGAACTCTATCAACATCAGAGGCCCGAGACTGTTCAACACGCTTCCACTACACATAAGGGACATAACTGGCCGACCCCTCACAGTGTTCAAGAGAGAACTGGATAAGCACCTCCAAAGGATACCTGATCAACCAGGCTGTGACTCATACGTCAGGCTGCGAACAGCCGCGTCTAACAGCCTGGTTGATCAGTCCAGCAACCAGGAGGCCTGGTCGACGACCGGGCCGCGGGGACACTAAGCCCCGGAAGCACCTCAAGGTAACCTCAAGGTAACCTCCCCTGGTCTTCCTCCTGCCCCAAACTGGCCCAGACACGAACTAAGTCCTCCATCCCCCACCCCAGTTCTAAGCCATCCTCCCCCTGCCCCTCCTTCCCCCCCCCCCCCACCACCTCCCTCAGAACCCCTGGTAACTACCCCACAGGAGGATGAGCCTACCCAAGCAGCAATGCCCATGGAACAGCTTCCTGCTCTAGTGGGGAGTGAGGGTGAAAATGGACATAGGAAAGTGAGCTTCAAGGTAATGTACTCAAACATCGATGGGATTACCAACAAAGCAAGTGAACTGGCAGAAAGGATGCAAGAAGAAAACCCAGATGTAATAGGACTCACAGAAACAAAATTGTCAGGAGTCATAACAAATGCTGTGTTTCCAAAGGACTTTTATAATGTAAGGAAAGAGAGGGACGGGAGAGGAGGAGGAGGAGTGGCCCTGCTGATAAGGAAGGACTGGAGCTTTGAAGAGATGGAAATTCCGGGCTGTGATGGATTCAGATATTACATAACAGGAACTATGACAATGGGTGGACCTAAGATAATAGTGGCAGTCATTTACAACCCTCCATTAAATAACAGAAGACCCAGACAAGAGTTCGACACAAACAACATGGCAACCATTAACATAATAGAGAGAGCAGCTTCAGTTGCCTGCAGGAATGGATCCGGACTCTTAATCATGGGCGATTTCAACCATGGAAAGATAGACTGGGAGAATGGGGACCCACATGGTGGTGAAGACACATGGAGATCTATACTTTTGGAAGTGAGTACAAGGAACTTTCTGAGCCAACATGTCAAGGGACCCACAAGAGTGAGAGGAAATGACGAACCAGCTAGACTCCACCTGATATTCACCTTAAATGACTCAGAAATAAGGGAAGTCAAATATGAAGCCCCCATGGGAATGAGTGACCACAGTGTATCACAATATTTGAGTATCTGGTAGAAGTAGGGATAACCTATCCAAGGATGGGATTGGAAGGAAAGAGATTAAATTACCGAAGAGTAAAATATGAGGAGATGAGGAACTTCCTAATGGGAATACCATGGGAAGCAGAACTCAGAGAAAAGACTGTACAGGATATGATGGATTATGTCACTCAGAAGTGTCAGGAAGCTGCAGACAGGTCCAAAAAGTGAAAAATGGAAAGCAACAGAGGAATCCGTGGTTCAACCAGGAATGTGCGGCAACGAAGCAATTGACTAAAAGAACATGGCGAAACTACAGAAATAACAGAACACCAGAGAGCAGGGAGAGATACCAGAGGGCCAGAAATGAGTACATCAGAGTGAGAAGAGAAGCAGAGGGGCAGTATGAAAATGACATCGCGAATAAAGCCAAGACCCAACCAAAACTGCTCCACAGCCACATCAGGAGGAAAACAGCAGTGAATGAACAAGTGATGAAACTGAGAAAAGGGGAGAACAGATACACAACGAACGACAAAGAGGTGTGTGAAGAACTCAACAAGAGATTCCAGGAGGTCTTCACAATAGAACAAGGAGAGGTCCCTGCACTAAACGAAAAGGCAAACAGAACAACCTTGGAGGAATTTTACCTCACCAGTGATGAGGTCAAAAAAATCTGTTGGAGCTGAATGTGTCAAAGGCTGTTGGGCCTGACAGAATCTCACCGTGGAGACTAAAAGAAGGTGCAGAAGCACTAAGTGTGCCACTCTCTATGGTGTATAACTGGTCACTGGAAACGGGAGACCTTCCGGAAAGATGGAAGACAGCTAATGTAGTCCCAATATACAAAAAGGGTGACAGGCAAGAGGCACTGAACTACAGACCAGTTTCCCTAACTTGTATACCATGCAAGATGATGGAGAAGATCGTGAGGAAAAGGCTCGTAGAGCATCTGGAGGGAAATAACTTTGTAACGCACCACCAACATGGGTTCAGAGATGGTAAATCGTGCCTCACAGACCTAATAGAAT
Source organism: Procambarus clarkii (assembly GCF_020424385.1). Taxonomy (NCBI): domain Eukaryota; kingdom Metazoa; phylum Arthropoda; class Malacostraca; order Decapoda; family Cambaridae; genus Procambarus; species Procambarus clarkii. Next base: position 1,195,413 of record NC_059605.1, on the reverse strand, counting down.
TATATGACCAAGCAACACAAATTATGCAGGAAAGAGAAGGGTGGGCAGACTGCATTTTCTTGGACTGGCAGAAAGCCTTTGACACAGTACCTCACAAAAGGCTGTTACAAAAGTTGGAGCAACAGGCAGGAGTAAAGGGTAAGGTGCTCCAGTGGATAAGGGAGTATTTAAGCAACAGGAAACAGCGAGTAACGGTGAGGGGGGAGACATCAGAGTAGCGAGATGTCACCAGCGGGGTTTCACAGGGCTCTGTACTCGGACCCATCCTGTTTCTAGTATATGTAAACGACCTTCCAGAGGGTATAGACTCATTCCTCTCAATGTTTGCTGATGATGCAAAAATTATGAGAAGAATCAAAACAGATGAAGATAGACAGAGACTACAGGACGACCTGGACAAACTGGCGGAATGGTTTAGAAAATGGCTACTAAAGTTCAACTCAGGAAAGTGTAAAGTAATGAAATTAAGCGAAAGGAGCAGAAGGCTGAACACAAGGTACCATCTGGGAGGTGAAATCCTGCAAGAATCAAATAGAGAGAAAGATCTGAGGGGTCCATATCACACCGAACCAGTCCCCAGAGGCCCACATCTAAAGGATATCATCAGCGGCATATGCTAAACTGGCCAATATAAGAACTGCCTTTAGAAACTTGTGTAAGGAATCGTTCAGGACCTTGTATACCACTTATGTAAGACCAATCCTGGAGTATGCAGCTCCAGCCTGGAGTCCATACCTAGTTAAACACAAGACGAAGTTAGAGAAGATTCAGCGGTATGCCACCAGGCTCGTCCCGGAACTGAGAGGGATGAGCTACGAGGAAAGGCTAAAGGAGCTGAACCTCACGTCCCTGGAAAAAAGAAGAGTAAGGGGAGACATGATAACCACCTACAAAATTCTCACGGTAATTGACAGGGTGGACAAAGACAAACTCTTCAACACGGGTGGAACACGAACAAGGGGACACAGGTGGAAACTGAGTACCCACATGAGCCACAGAGACGTTAGAAGGAACTTTTTCAGTGTCAGAGTAGTTAACGGATGGAATGCACTAGGCAGTGATGGATGTGGTGGGGGCTGACTCCATACACAGTTTTAAATGTAGATATGATAGAGCCCAGTAGGCTCAGGAATCTGTACACCAGTTGATTGACAGTTGAGAGGCGGGACCAAAGAGCCAAAGCTCAACCCCCGCAAGCACAAATAGGTGAGTACAAATAGGTGAGTACACCTCACCACACACACACACACACATACACACACACACACACACACACACACACACACACACACACACACACACACACACACACACACACACACACACACACACACACACACACACCACACACACACACACCACACACACACACCCACACACACTCACACACACAGTAGGGGCCTCGTAGCCTGGTGGATAGCGCGCAGGATTCGTAATTCTGTGGCGCGGGTTCGATTCCCGCACGAGGCAGAAACAAATGGGCAAAGTTTCTTTCACCCTGAATGCCCCTGTTACCTAGCAGTAAATAGGTACCTGGGAGTTAGTCAGCTGTCACGGGCTGCTTCCTGGGGTGTGTGTGTGTGTGTGTTTGGTGTGGGGAAAAAAAAAATAGTAGTTAGTAAACAGTTGATTGACAGTTGAGAGGCGGGCCGAAAGAGCAAAGCTGAACCCCCGTAAAAACACAACTAGTAAACACACACCACACACACACACCACACACACCACACACACACACACACACACACACACACACAGCTGGATCTGGATGTTAGAAAGGCTGTTGGTCCAGACGGGATCTCGCCATGGGTACTGAAAGAGTGTGCAGAGGCACTTTGCTTGCCACTCTCCATAGTGTATAGTAGGTCACTGGAGACAGGAGACCTACCAGAAATATGGAAGATGGCGAATGTGGTCCCAATATACAAAAATGGCGACAGACAAGAGGCACTGAACTACAGGCCAGTGTCCTTGACTTGTATACCATGCAAGGTGATGGAGAAGATCGTGAGAAAAAACCTGGTAGCACATCTGGAGAGAAGGGACTTCGTGACAAATCGACAACATGGGTTCAGGGAGGGTAAATCTTTCCTGACAGGCTTAATAGAATTCTATGACCAGGTGACAAAGATTAAGCAAGAAAGAGAGGGCTGGGCGGACTCAATTTTCTTGGATTGTCGGAAAGAATTTGACACAGTACCGCATAAGAGGCTGGTACATAAGCTGGAGAGACAGGCAGGTATAGCTGGTAAGGTGCTCCAGTGGATAAGGGAGTATCTAAGCAATAGGAAGCAGAGAGTTACGGTGAGGGGTGAGACCTCTGATTGGCGTGAAGTCACCAGTGGAGTCCCACAGGGCTCTGTACTCGGTCCTATCTTGTTTCTGATATATGTAAATGATCTCCCAGAGGGTATAGACTCATTTCTCTCAATGTTTGCGGATGATGCCAAAATTATGAGAAGGATTAAGACAGAAGAGGACTGTTTGAGGCTTCAAGAAGACCTAGACAAACTGAAGGAATGGTCGAACAAGTGGTTGTTAGAGTTTAACCCAACCAAATGTAATGTTATGAAGATAGGTGTAGGGAGAAGGAGGCCAAATACAAGGTATCATCTGGGAGAGGAAATCCTTCAGGAATCAGAGAAAGAAAAAGACTTGGGAGTTGATATCACGCCAGACCTATCTCCTGCAGCACATATCAAGAGGATAACATCAGCGGCATATGCCAGGCTGGCCAACATACGAACGGCATTCAGAAATTTGTGTAAAGAATCATTCAGAACTTTGTATACCACATATGTCAGGCCAGTTCTGGAGTATGCAGCCCCAGCTTGGTGTCCATGTCTAGTCAAGGATAAGACTAAATTGGAAAAGGTTCAAAGATTTGCCACCAGACTAGTACCTGAGCTGAGAGGTATGAGCTACGAGGAGAGACTGCGGGAATTGAACCTCACTTCGCTGGAAGACAGAAGAGTTAGGGGGGACATGACCACTACATTCAAGATTCTCAAGGGAATTGATAGGGTAGATAAAGACAGGCTATTTAACACAAGGGGCACACGCACAAGGGGACACAGGTGGAAACTGAGTGCCCAAATGAGCCACAGAGATATTAGAAAGAACTTTTTTAGTGTCAGAGTGGTTGACAAATGGAATGCATTAGGAGGTGATGTGGTGGAGGCTGACTCCATACACAGTTTCAAGTGTAGATATGATAGAACCCAGTAGGCTCAGGAATCTGTACACCTGTTGATTGACGGTTGAGAGGCGGGACCAAAGAGCCAGAGCTCAACCCCCGCAAACACAACTAGGTGAGAACTAGGTGAGTACACACCACACACACACACACACACACACACACACACACACACACACACACACACACACACACACACACACACACACACACACATACACACACCACACACACACACACACACACACACACACACACACACACACACACACACACACACACACACACACACACACACACACACACACACACACACACACACACACACACACACACACACACACACACACACACACACACACACACACACACACACACACACACACACACACACACATACATACACACACCACACACACACACCACACACACACACACCACACACACACACCACATACACACACACACACACACACACACACACACACACACACACACACACACACACACACACACACACACACACACACACACACACACACCACACACCACACACCACACACCACACACCACACACACACACACACACACACGCACACACACACACTAGAATTCAACACGAGCAAATGTAAAGTTATGGAAATGGGACTAGGAGATAGGAGACCAAAGGGACAGTACACAATGAAGGGGAACAGCCTACCTGTAACGACGCGTGAAAGAGACCTGGGGGTGGACGTAACACCTAATCTATCTCCTGAGGCACATATTAATAGGATAACGACAGCAGCGTACTCTACACTGGCAAAAGTTAGAACATCATTCAGAAACCTAAGTAAGGAGGCATTTAGAGCGCTTTACACTGCCTACGTAAGGCCAGTCTTAGAGTATGCCGCCTCATCATGGAGTCCCCATCTGAAGAAGCATATAATGAAACTGGAAAAGGTTCAGAGGTTTGCAACGAGACTCGTCCCAGAGCTACGAGGGATGGGGTATGAAGAGCGCCTGAGGGAACTGTGCCTTACGACACTAGAAAGAAGAAGGGAGAGGGGGGACATGATAGGAACGTATAAGATACTCAGAGGAATTGACAGAGTGGACATAGACGAAATGTTCACACGGAATAGTAACAGAACGAGAGGACATGGATGGAAGCTTGAAACTCAGATGAGTCACAGAGATGTTAGGAAGTTTTCTTTTAGCGTGAGAGTAGTGGGGAAATGGAATGCACTTCAGGAACAGGTTGTGGAAGCAAATACTATTCATAATTTTAAAACCAGGTATGATAGGGAAATAGGACAGGAGTCATTGCTGTAAACAACCGATGCTCGAAAGGCGGGATCCAAGAGTCAATGCTCGATCCTGCAGACACAACTAGGTGAGTACACACACCACACACACACACACACACACACACACACCTCACCACCACAATAAGCCAGGCTAAAGTCGCCAGTATTGAAGGGCCAAACTCGGGTAACTGGATTATTCCCAACAAAGTGTTCAGCAATTTAATCTGCTTACCTCAGGTGGGTCTCATTAGCGACCTCGTCCCAGGGGAGCCCACCAGAGGGCAGGGCTGAGCCGGAGGGCAGGGCTGAGCCAGAGGGCAGGGCTGAGCCAGAGGGCAGGGCTGAGATAGAGGGCAGGGCTGAGCCAGAGGGCAGGGCTGAGCCAGAGGGCAGGGCTGAGCCAGAGGGCAGGGTTGAGCCAGAGGGCAGGGCTGAGCCAGAGGGCAGGGTTGAGCCAGAGGGCAGGGCTGAGCCAGAGGGCAGGGCTGAGCCAGAGGGCAGGACTGAGCCAGAGGGCAGGGCTGAGCCAGAGGGCAGGACTGAGCCAGAGGGCAGGGCTGAGCCAGAGGGCAGGGTTGAGCCAGAGGGCAGGGCTGAGCCAGAGGGCAGGGCTGAGCCAGAGGGCAGGACTGAGCCAGAGGGCAGGGCTGAGCCAGAGGGCAGGGCTAAGCCAGAGGGCAGGGCTGAGCCAGAGGGCAGGACTGAGCCAGAGGGCAGGACTGAGCCAGAGGGCAGGGCTGAGCCAGAGGGCAGGGCTGAGCCAGAGGGCAGGACTGAGCCAGAGGGCAGGACTGAGCCAGAGGGCAGGGCTGAGCCAGAGGGCAGGGCTGAGCCAGAGGGCAGGGCTGAGCCAGAGGGCAGGGCTGAGCCAGAGGGCAGGGCTGAGCCAGAGGGCAGGACTGAGCCAGAGGGCAGGGCTGAGCCAGAGGGCAGGGCTGAGCCAGAGGGCAGGGCTGAGCCAGAGGGCAGGGCTGAGCCAGAGGGCAGGGCTGAGCCAGAGGGCAGGACTGAGCCAGAGGGCAGGGCTGAGCCAGAGGGCAGGGCTGAGCCAAAGGGCAGGACTGAGCCAGAGGGCAGGGCTGAGCAAGAGGGCAGGGCTGAGCCAGAGGGCAGGGCTGAGCCAGAGGGCAGGACTGAGCCAGAGGGCAGGGCTGAGCCAGAGGGCAGGGCTGAGCCAGAGGGCAGGACTGAGCCAGAGGGCAGGGCTGAGCCAGAGGGCAGGGCTGAGCCAGAGGGAAGGCTGAGCCAGAGGGCAGGACTGAGCCAGAGTTCAGGGCTGAGCCAGAGGGCAGGGCTGAGCCAGAGGGCAGGGCTGAGCCAGAGGGCAGGGCTGAGCCAGAGGGCAGGGCTGAGCCAGAGGGCAGGGCTGAGCCAGAGGGCAGGGCTGAGATAGAGGGCAGGGCTGAGCCAGAGGGCAGGGCTGAGCCAGAGGGCAGGGCTGAGCCAGAGGGCAGGGCTGAGCCAGAGGGCAGGACTGAGCCAGAGGGCAGGGCTGAGATAGAGGGCAGGGCTGAGCCAGAGGGCAGGGCTGAGCCAGAGGGAGTAACATAAATTTGTTCCTCCAGACTAGAGATGGAACTGAAATATATAAGATATGCAGAACGGAATTACCGTCACCTTTAGTCAGAAAATGAAGGAACGACGACGTTTCGGTCCATCACACGACTTGATAATGGTCCAGGACGGACCGAAACGTCGTCGTCTCTTCACCTTCTGACGTTTCGTTAGGTCAGGACCCACAGCAACCTTGCTGAGACACTCTACTTCTCCCGAGCCCATGTAGTGACGAGGGCCCAGAATACCTCCTCAAATATATATTAAAACGTCAGCCACAACATCTTGAAATATGAGTATCAACATCATTCATATGAGTATGAAATACTCATATGAATATGAGTATTTCATACTCATATTCATATGAGTATGAAATATGAGTCACTCCCACCATGTTCCTCTTGTTGTTGATTTATGGTCGACGGCGATACTAGACGAACGCACCTTGTTGAACCGGATTCCCGGTATGAGAACAGACCGCGAAGGTATCACGAAATACAGAAGTAAATCAGGCGGGGAAACAACCCTGCCAGAGCGAGAGCCGGATGCTCTCCTGGTCCGGAGGGAGCACGGAAGCCCTCAGGGGCCCGCTGGGGCCTGCTGGACCCCGGCACATCACGGTAAAGCCGGCTTGAGCCCCATCCTCCCGCGCACAGACCCCGAGGTGCAGGTCGGGAAAAGCGCAATACACTTTCAGCGCCGCCTTGACCCCATGGTGATCCATGCGTCAGGCCTCTCAACCAGATGGATAAAGGTATCCATCCGGCCAGATGGATAACGGTACCTTATGGCCAAACGGAACCCAATGGGCGGGAAGAACAAAACGTTCTCTGGCGGTCCCACAGGACCAGCAGAAGTCTGGCGTCCGCAGACTGGGCCAGTAATCCCAGCACCTTCGTCCTCTGTTTGGTTCCAATATTCTCTCACTTTTCACTGTTTAATTATATATCCCCTATTCTCTGGTTCACAGGCCTTTCATGTATTTTTTTACTTGTAATTATAATAATAAATGAACCCAGTTTTCATGCACTTCATGTATGTTGAAGAATTTAACTCTTTATAGAACTTTTGTGTGCGTCGCTCCGCGCATGCGCCGATCAACCTTGGGTGTAAATAATTTATTTCGTTGAGCCGGGGACAAGCAGCCAGGGTATATATATACATGTTAGGCTTATATCAAAGTCCAACCCCCTAAGGGTTGCAACCCCACAAGCTGATTAGCTCCGGGGTGGCTATATGCTGCTTGGTGAACAGAGAAATTAGATGATAGGAAACGCGCCCAATCATTTCTGTCACCGCCCCAGATTCGAACCCGGAATTCCAGGCTGTGAGTCGAGAACGAAGGCAAAGTTGGCAACCACAACACAAGACGCTCTGCCGCCAACAGAGTCAACCCTTTCAACCATCCGCCAACAACCGTCAACCAGCGACGTGGTTGACAAGACTGCTCAACACTGTCCCGCCACACATAAGCGGCATAACTGGCCGGCGCCAGGCTGCCAGCGGCCGCCTCCAACAGCCTGGTTGACCACCAACCAGGAGGCCTGGTCAGACCGGGCCGCGGAGACAGTGATCCCCGGAACCGCCACAAGGTAGCCAGCCATTAACCAAGAGCTGAGCAACTGTCCAACCAACCGTCACTATAGAGCCCTGAGGGTCCAGACTCACTATAGAGCCCTGAGAGTCCAGACTCACTATAGAGCCCTGAGAGTCCAGACTCACTATAGAGCCCTGAGAGTCCAGACTCACTATAGAGCCCTGAGAGTCCAGACTCACTATAGAGCCCTGAGAGTCCAGATTTACTATAGAGCCCTGAGAGTCCAGACTCACTATAGAGCCCTGAGAGTCCAGACTCACTATAGAGCCCTGAGAGTCCAGACTCACTATAGAGCCCTGAGAGTCCAGACTCACTATAGAGCCCTGAGAGTCCAGACTCACTATAGAGCCCTGAGAGTCCAGACTCACTATAGAGCCCTGAGAGTCCAGACTCACTATAGAGCCCTGAGAGTCCGGACTCACTAAAGAGCCCTGAGAGTCCGGACTCACTATAGAGCCCTGAGAGTCCGGACTCACTATAGAGCCCTGAGAGTCCAGACTCACTATAGAGCCCTGAGAGTCCAGACCCACTATAGAGCCCTGAGAGTTCAGACTCACTATAGAGCCCTGAGAGTCCAGACTCACTATAGAGCCCTGAGAGTCCAGACTCACTATAGAGCCCTGAGAGTCCAGACTCACTATAGAGCCCTGAGAGTCCGGACTCACTATAGAGCCCTGAGAGTCCGGACTCACTATAGAGCCCTGAGAGTCCAGACTCACTATAGAGCCCTGAGAGTCCAGACCCACTATAGAGCCCTGAGAGTTCAGACTCACTATAGAGCCCTGAGAGTCCAGACCCACTATAGAGCCCTGAGAGTCCAGACTCACTATAGAGCCCTGAGAGTCCGGACTCACTATAGAGCCCTGAGAGTCCAGACTCACTATAGAGCCCTGAGAGTCCGGACTCACTATAGAGCCCTGAGAGTCCAGACTCACTATAGAGCCCTGAGAGTCCAGACTCACTATAGAGCCCTGAGAGTCCAGAACCTTCATAGAGCCCCAGGAGCTCTTAATGTTTCTTACAAGCCCGGGCTCTACCAACCACCTCCACACTCAGCATGTCATGAAAAGTCTTGCTAATGAGTATGCTCACTGATATGCTTAATCAAAGCTTCAGACTTTGTTAAGCTTTTTGTGAGATCTGGGCTACGAGCGCTCTATAGCCAGTCGTAGGCGAGGCTCGCACGGAGGGCTCTGTGAGGCTCTGTGTTCTTTGCCTCCTCCTGTGGTGTAATGTCGCCTCATACCTCACAACTAATGCTCCATGGTACACACGCCCAGTGCCTCACACCTCACCCCTCACACCTCACCCCTCACACCTCACCCCTCACACCTCACACCTCACACCTCACCCCTCACACCTCACACCTCACACCTCATGCTCCATGGTACACACGCCCAGTGCCTCACACCTCACACGCCACGGCAACGATGAACCAGCGAGACTCGACCTGGTCTTCACTCTGAATAACTCTGACATAAGAAAAATCCCCTTCGAGGCCCCGGTAGGAGTGAGCGACCACAGTGTACTGATGTTTGAGTATCTGGTTGAAGAAGGGTTATTGAACTCGAGGAGGGGTACTGAAACCAAAAGGCTGGCATTCCAAAAGGGGAACTATGAGGAGATAAGTAAATTCCTAACAGGATATAACATAGGAAACAGAGCTCAGGGGAAAGACGGCTCAAGACATGATAGACTACATCACGCAGAAGTGAAAGAAAGCAGCAGACAAGTTTGTTTTGGTCCAAAAGGAAAGAAATGAAATGCAGACGAGAAACCCATGGTTTAATCAGAGATGTAGGCTAGCAAAGCAAATAATTAAAAGGCGTGGAGAAACTACTGAAATAACAAGACACAAGTGAACAGAGAAAGATACCAGAGAGCCAGGAATGAATATGTCAGGGTGAGAAGAGAGGCAGAAAGACAATATGAAAATGACATCGCAAGTAAGGCCAAGACTCAACCCAAGTTGCTGCATAGCCACATCAGGAGAAAAACAACAGTGAAGGAACAAGTAATGAAACTGAGGATAAGGGCAGACAGATTCACTACAAACGACAAGGAAGTGTGCGAGAAACTCAATAAGAAACTTCAGGAGGTCTTCACAGTAGAGCAAGGGAAAGTCCCAGAGATAGCAGAGGGAAGATCTAACCAAACACCACTAGAGGAGTTTGTAATTACCAGTAGGGAGGTGAGGAAGCTTTTGCTAGAGTTGGAAGTGACAAAGGCTATAGGCCCGGATGGAATCTCCCCTTGAATACTGAAGGAAGGAGCAGAAGCACTGTGCCTGCCACTCTCCATAGTGTACAACATATCACTGGCAACAGGGGAACTGCCAAAAACTTGGAAGACGACTAATGTAGTCCTGATATTCAAAAAGGGTGATAAAAAGGAGGCACTGAACTACAGGCCGGTGTCTCTAACTTGCATACCATGCAAGCTGATGGAGAAGATTGTGCGATAAAAACTAGTGGAACATCTGGAGCGAAAGAACTTTGTATCAAAACATCAGCATGGGTTCAGGGATGGCAGATTAGGCCTCACGGGATTGATTTAATTCTACGACCAGGGAACAAAAATAAGGCAAGAAAGAGAGGGGTGGGCAGAATGCATATTTTTGGATTGCCAGAAAGCCTTTGACACAGCACCACATAAGAGACTGGTGCATAAACTGGAGATGCAGGCAGGCGTGAAATGGAAGGTACTCCGTTGGATAAAGGAGTACCTAAGGAACAGAAGACTGCGAGTCACTGTGAGGGGTGAGGTCTCAGATTGGCGAGGTGTCACTAGTGGAGTCCCGCAGGGGTCGGTCCTTGGACCTATACTGTTTCTGATATATGTAAATGATCTTTCAGAGGGTATAGAATCTTTTCTCTCAATGTTTGCCGATGATCCATAGATTATGAGGAGGATTAAGACAGAGGAAGATAGTATGAGGCTACAAGATGACCTAGACAAACTGAAAGAATGGTCCAACAAATGGCGTCTAAAGTTCATTCCCAGTAAATGTAAGGTAATGAAACTAAGATCACCATGACTGAGACAACATTTTCCCCAAACATCTGAGGCAGAGTCAGTGTGGGCTCCCTGCCCAGCGCGTCCTCGCCAGAGTCCCCAACGTCAAGAAAATGTCGTACAAAAGTGCCCTTATCCTAACCTACCAGAGGACCCAAAACAGAAAACGGGACAGTATGCTAATTTCGGGAGCCGCTTCCATTTTCTAGTACGACGATTTTACGCCAGAGTTGAAATTGAAATAAGTTTATTGAGGTAAAATACACACAAAGGATGAGGTAGCTCAAGCTATTCTCACCCCGTTCAGTACAACGTGTTAATACACACATATAAACACATCACAAACAATAAACATATTACCAAACATTCTGAGAGATAAACATTATGCTTTCTATGTCATCGGTTATTATTATTTATATATACAAGAGTTGTTACAGTCTTGTTCAGCCACCAGCACGCACAGCGGTTCGGGCAAGTTCTTAATCCTATGTTCCCTGGAATACGACCCCTTAATGTAGGCCTAACGTATATGAACACACTCTAGCGTAAACAACGGAAAGGTTGATGATATTCTTGAGAGATACAAGAATTTTGCACCAAGACTGTAATTTTTTGTTGAATTATCTGCATGTCTCTTGCAAATTGTCTATACAGTATACCTAGGTCATAAAAGTATTTGTGTACGTCTGGTACCATATTACATGTGTAAAGGAGGAAATGTAGATTTTCTTTATAGGAAGCATATTTTTCTGCATTAGTTAACCGTGAAATATCATTTTCTTTAATAGTGTTCAAATTGAAAATAACAGAGAACGTATTTATGTTATGGCAGACTATTTCATTTTGATATTTTTTTTTTTAATTTTTTTTTTAAATTCAAATTCAAATGTTTATTCAGGTAAAGTACGTACATACAAGGGGTGATACAAAAATTGGTAGGTTTATAGACAGAGCTAGTACATACAATGCCTAAAGCCACTATTACGCAAAGCGTTTCGGGCAGGAAAAACAGTAAAGACTAAAACTTAATACCAATTGAGATTAAAGTATAAAATGTGTTGAGAAAATAAAAAAATAAAAAAAAGGGGAACATGACAGAAAAACAGCACAATTACAATTAGGTCGACAAACAGCATTGTTTAAAATTAACAGACATGGGTTGACAATATAGGGGTAAGGAGGGTTACAGGGAATTTATTAGGTAGTGCTTCGTTTTTATCTTAAACTGGTTGAGAGAGGTACAGTCTTTAACATGGTTGGGAAGGTCATTCCACATTCTGGGCCCCTTGATTTGTAGAGCATTTCTAGTTTGATTAAGTCGTACTCTAGGAATATCAAAACTGTATTTATTTCTGGTGTGATGCTCATGGGTTCTGATACAACCTTCTATGAAGCTTTTGAGGTCAGGATTAGCATTACAGTTTAGCGTTTTATATATGTATAATACACATGAGAGAATGTGCAGTGACTTAATATCTAACATATTCAGAGATTTGAGTAGGGGTACCGAGTGATGTCTGGGGCCAGAGTTGGATATTGTCCTAATAGCAGCTTTGTGTTGAGTAATTAGAGGACGTAAATGATTTTGGGTAGTAGAGCCCCAAGCACAGCGACTTAATTCATTTACATATTTATTTATTTACATATACATTTATTTACATATACAAGAGTTGTTACATTCTTGTCCACACTAGCGCGCATAGCGTTTAGGACAGGTCCTAAATTCTAATTTCCCCCAGAATACGATCGACCCGCCAAATCGTTTAACAACCAGGTCCCCATCCACTGCTATTTGGGCTGTTTATCTTGGTCCAAAAGGAGAAAATGAAAAGCAAGAGAAGAATCCGTGGTTCAACCAGGAATGTAAGGTAGCGAAGCAATTGAGTACAAGAACATGGAGAAACTACAGAAATAACAGAACACCAGAGAGCAGGGAGAGATACCAGAGGGCCAGAAATGAGTACATCAAGAGTGAGGAGGGAAGCAGAGAGACATTACGAAAATGACCTCGCGTGTAAAGCCAAGACCCAACCAAAGCTGCTCCACAGCCACATCAGGAGAAAAACAGCAGTGAAGGAACAAGTGATGAAACTGAGAAAACGGGAGAACAGATACACAGAGAACGATAAAGAGGTGTGTGAAGAACTCTTGTCGAGTTTCCAGGTCTTCACAATAGAACAAGGAGAAGCCCCTGCACTAAATGAGGAGGAGGCAAACCAAGCAACCTTGGAGGATTTTCACCTCACCAGTGATAAGCAGTACCAGTGGCGTAGTGGTAAGACACTCGCCTGGCGTTTCGCGAGCGCCTTGTCCTTAACTGTAGCCTCTGTTTACCCAACTGTAAAATGGGTACCTAGTTGTAAAACGATTTGGCGGGTCGTATTCCAGGGACCATAGGATTAAGGACCTGCCCGAAACGCTACGCGTGCTAGTGGCTGTACAAGAATGTAACAACTCTTGTAAATAAATATATAAATAAAAAAATGAGGTCGAAAGGAGACTGATGGAACTGAAAGTGACAAAGGCTGTTGGGCCTGACAATCTCTCCGTGGAGACTAAAAGAAGGTGCAGAAGCACTAAGTGTGCCACTCTCTATGGTGTATAACTGGTCACTGGAAACAGGAGACCTTCCGGAAAGATGGAAGACAGCTAATGTAGTCCCAATATACAAAAAGGGTGACAGGCAAGAGGTAAGTCATGTAGGCAAGCAATCATGTTGGAACGCAGGCAAGCACTCAGGCAGGCAAGCAGTCAAGCAAGCAGGCAAGCAGTCATACAATCAGTCAGGGAGGCAGGCAAGCAGTCAGGGGAGGCAGGCAAGCAGGCAGGCAAGCAGTCAGGGAGGCAGGCAAGCAGTCATGCAATCAGTCAGGGAGGCAGGCAGTCAGGCAGGGAGGCAGTCAGTCAGGAAGGGAGGCAGGGAGGCAGGCAAGCAGGCAGGCAGGCAGTCAGGCAGGCAGTCAGGCAGTCAGGCAGGCAGGCAGTCAGGCAGGCAGGCAGGCAGTCAGGCAGGCAGTCAGGCAGGCAGGCAGTCAGGCAGGCAGGCAGGCAGTCAGGCAGTCAGGCAGGCAGTCAGGCAGTCAGGCAGGCAGGCAGTCAGGCAGGCAGGCAGGCAGTCAGGCAGGCAGTCAGGCAGTCAGGCAGGCAGGCAGTCAGGCAGGCAGGCAGTCAGGCAGGCAGGCAGGCAGTCAGGCAGGCAGTCAGGCAGGCAGGCAGGCAGGCAGGCAGGCAGGCAGTCAGGCAGGCAGGGAGGCAGTCAGGCAGGCAGGCAGGCAGTCAGGCAGTCAGGCAGGCAGGCAGGCAGTCAGGCAGGCAGGCAGTCAGGCAGGCAGTCAGGCAGGCAGGCAGGCAGTCAGGCAGGCAGGCAGTCAGGCAGGCAGGCAGGCAGGCAGGCAGTCAGGCAGGCAGTCAGTCAGGCAGGCAGGCAGGCAGTCAGGCAGGCAGGCAGTCAGGCAGGCAGGCAGTCAGGCAGGCAGGCAGTCAGGCAGGCAGTCAGGCAGGCAGTCAGGCAGGCAGTCAGGCAGGCAGGCAGGCAGGCAGTCAGGCAGGCAGGCAGGCAGGCAGGCAGGCAGGCAGGGAGGCAGTCAGGCAGGCAGTCAGGCAGGCAGGCAGGCAGGCAGGCAGGCAGGCAGACAGGCAGGCAGTCAGGCAGGCAGGGAGGCAGTCAGGCAGGCAGGCAGGCAGTCAGGCAGGCAGTCAGGCAGGCAGGCAGGCAGTCAGGCAGGCAGTCAGGCAGGCAGGCAGTCAGTCAGGCAGGCAGGCAGGCAGGCAGGGAGGCAGTCAGGCAGGCAGGCAGGCAGGCATTCAGGCAGGCAGGCAGACAGGCAGGCAGGCAGTCAGGCAGGCAGGCAGGCAGTCAGGCAGGCAGGCAGGCAGGCATTCAGGCAGGCAGGCAGGCAGGCAGGCAGGCAGTCAGGCAGGCAGTCAGGCAGGCAGTCAGGCAGGCAGGCAGGCAGGCAGGCAGGCAGGGAGGCAGGCAGGCAGGCAGGCAGGCAGGCAGGCAGGCAGGCAGGCAGGCAGGGAGGCAGTCAGGCAGGCAGGCAGGCAGTCAGGCAGTCAGGCAGGCAGGCAGTCAGGGAGGCAGTCAGGCAGGCAGTCAGGCAGGCAGGCAGTCAGGCAGGCAGTCAGGGAGGCAGTCAGGCAGGCAGGCAGGCAGGCAGGCAGGCAGGCAGGCAGGGAGGCAGGCAGGCGGGCAGTCAGGCGGGCAGTCAGGCAGGCAGTCAGGCAGGCAGGCAGTCAGGGAGGCAGGCAGGCAGGCAGGCAGGCAGGCAGGCAGTCAGGGAGGCAGTCAGGGAGGCAGTCAGGCAGGCAGGCAGGCAGGCAGGTAGGGAGGCAGGCAGGCGGGCAGTCAGGCAGGCAGTCAGGCAGGCAGGCAGTCAGGGAGGCAGGCAGGCAGGCAGGCAGGCAAGCAAGCAAACAGCCTCAGGCGCTACTCACTCGTTAGGTCCGGTTATCAGCTCCGTCAACAGCGATGACTTTTATCTTGAAGAGGAACTAGCCAAGCCTCCCTACCACCACTACTATTACCACCACCACCACTACCACCACCACCAACACCATTACTGCCACCAAAACCACTACAACCACACTAAAACTAGAACCACTACTACAATTGCATTACAACTACTACCTCCACCACTACTACCACACTACCACCACCACTACTACCACCACCATTACTACCGCTACAATCACTACCACCACAACCACCATGTTACGGCCACTATGAACCAGTAATGGGGTTCTTGATGTTATAACCTCTTTTATAGTATCCGACCCCAAGTCGGTAGTAAGCCTTCAAGAACTGGCTGTATAGTGCAATAATAGGGGGGGGGAGGGGTAAACAATACTCAATTCCTTTCACTAATATATTCACCTTCACCATTAAAATATATATATATATTATAAATAGATTATTTCTACACTTATGTACAATAGTGTCACTTTCACGCAGGACACAAATACGTTTGCAGTGTTCGTCAACTCCAGTGATTTCGACGTCCCAGTACCTTATCCACTCGTACTGGGCAACACTGGCGAGTTCACCTTCTACGTGGGCCAGTCCACCCATACAGTATCACCATGACTTGTGATCCTGTGGTCCTGGGTTCGATCCCAGGCGCCGGCGAGAAACAATGGGCAATGTTTCTTTCATCCTATGCCCCTGTTACCTAGCAGTAAAATAGGTACCTGGGTGTTAGTCAGCTGTCACGGGCTGTTTCCTGGGGGTGGAGGCCTGGTCGAGGACCGGGCCACGGGGACACTAAAGCCTCGAAATCATCTCAAGATAACCTCAAGAAGATGTCCCTACACCCCACCTTTCGCTCTCCAGATACTCACAGGCAGAGTACTTCAGTAACACGCTGACAAGGGTGTCTCAAACAAACTCATACAGGGGTAGCTAGCCTCTAGCTGGCAGAAGCCTCTAGCAGCTGGCTAGCAGCACTTCACTTAAGGCACATCACTAACTCTTAATAGCCAATCCTGGGTTATGCCGATCTTCACTAACACTGCCTATACCAGCAGCTAACACTGCTTCGATCGACGGCGGCTCACTTAGTCTTCTTTCAGGATCAAGCTAAGAGTCCGTGGACTGCCCAACGTAAACTGCCTTCCTCAGTACAACTGCCTCCACACGTCACTTCTGTGGACATTAAACATCGTTAATGAGATGGACATGATACTGGGGAAACCATGAGGTAACACTCATTTACCGGGGAGTTGACATTATGCTATGTAGCCACAACCTAGATGGCGCTGATCGTGACAGCTATCCACCACAGGTCATCCACAGCGATCTCTCTTCCTAACTAAGGCAGGAAACTGGAGCCATTCATCGCTGCCACGCCACCACCAACAGATGGCGTTGTCCACATAGCGTCCAATACCAGGGGAACTGAGGTGCTGACTCATAGATGGCGCCGAAATCGCCACGCCATACTCCAATGGTGTCGATACCGTAACACACCACCACCACTACCACCACCACCACCATTATCACCACCACTACCACTGCCACCACCACAACCACTACTACCACCACCACTACAACTACCACAACTACCACCACCACGACTACAATCACCACCACTACCCCCACTACTACCACTATTGCTACTTCCACCACCACTACCTCTACTACCATAACTGCCCCTGTCGGAAATTTCCGATACCCAAAGTATTAAATACCGGCATTATATGATAAATACGTTATGCCAATATTGTTTTACCAATTCCTAACACAGCAAGTTCTAACTTGCTGTGTTAGGAATTCCTAACACTTTGTGTTAGGAAATTAAAATTATTGAAAATATTCACGTCCAGCGAAACGCCAAAAGTTTGCTACTGTCGATGGCGGACAGCCACGTCAGCCGGCCGGCAACATGTGTTGACGAATGTTATCCTACTAAACCTAAGCAACATTTTGATTTTATTAACATTTGCTATTTAGATTAGGAACAGATTAGAGTTACCAAAAGGAAGGGCGTATGTCCATTCCCCAGTAAACAAAGTGACTTATTTACTGGCACACACGAGGAAAACACACACGATTCTACACGTTCTCCATCCGATCCCACCAGAGACAGCCGTTATCATCGTGGAGTATTGGGAACATCCGTCGCATTAGACCTCCTAGACTTTGATGCCAGCTGCACACATCACTACAGAGTGTATCCGGTCGGTATATAACTCGATATTAGGTAAAAGTGACCACATAACCAAGATAAGAGATTAACCAACCTGTTATACCGTAGGGGGATTTAGAACACCAGAGTGTAGATCAATTTACAAGTTATTTCTTTAATGGAACTTTATCAGGGAAATATTAGTGTTGCATGAGCTACAGTGTAATTAATTCCACAGAGTGGTGACCAACAACTGGGTCCAGCCGTCTCAGATTTACAGGTTTCACGTGGACGCGAGGCTGCGTCCCACGAGGCCATGGGACTCACCATTCACTTGGTTCACCATCTGGTTCACCAGAGATCCGTCTGACATCTCTTAAATAAAGCAGCTTTAAAGCTAAGCTTCCAGTTTCCATTTAACCCCATCTAGTTAGATCACTAACCCTATGACTGTTATTAATTAGTTATTGTTGAGGTTATAAGTTAATGAATATTATTAAAAGGTTGATGAAGCATTATTGGATTAGCCCGCCATATTGTTGTGTGCACAGGAAGTTTCTAAATGAATATTAATTAAACATACAGTCCAATTAAAGTTAAATAATTTAAATAAACAAATTAAAACCTGGGAATTTCCCACAACCACTGCCAACACTACCACCACCACTACCACCATTACCACCACCATCACCACCACTATCACTACCACCACCACCACCACCACTATCACTATCACCACCACCACCACCACTATCACTATCACCACCACCACCACCACCACCACCATTTCCACCACCACCACTACCACCACCACCACCACCACCATTACCACCACCACCACCATCACCACCACCACCACTATCACTATCACCACCACTATCACTACCACCACCACCACCACCACCACCACCACCACCACCACCAACACCACCACCACCACCACCACCACCACTATCACCACCACCACCACCACCACCACCACCACCACCACCACCAACACCACCACCACCACCACCACCACCACTATCACCACCACCACCACCACCACTATCACCACCACCACCACCACCACCACCACCACCATATAGGACTGAGTTACATACCATACATAACTGAAGTGAGCAATGTGAGTCTGGCCTCATGATGGGTCAATATGTCTCACATCTCTCAAGGTGTCCGGGTCAATAATTAGTGACCTTGGGTCAGATCATTATCTCTCCCCCCCCCCTCCCCCCTCCCCTTACCAACCATCCGTCGTCAGTGTGGGTCTTACATTTACACATTTACAAATAAATAAGTAAAACCCTCCACCATGTTGGAGGGTTCCTGCACGCTGCCTCCAGCGTGGTGTGTGAGTGGTGAGGCCTCCCTCCCACCTCGTCCTCGGGGGTCGGGGCGCCCCCTGCCTCACCTTGAGGTAGTCCTTCAACACCTTCTACATGCCCCCCCCCCCCCAGGTCAAACTACACACCCTCCTCAAGACGGTGATGATCTTCTGGGTTCCTGTTTACTGCTAAGTGAAAAAGAGGCATTAGGTGATGGGAAACGTGCCCAATCATTTCTGTCCCGCCCCGGGATTCGAACCCGCGATTTCCTGCTGTGAGTCAAGAACGAACCCAGCTACACTACAGAGATCCTGAGCCTTGAGGTTCCCATGTATGGCTGTGTTACCACCAGACTGTACTCACCTAGATGTGCTTGCAGGGGTTGAGTTCTGGCTCTTTGGTCCCGCCTCTCAACTGTCAATCAACTGGTGTACAGGTTCCTGAGCCTACTGGGCTCTATCATATCTACACTTGAAACTGTGTATGGAGTCAGCCTCCACCACATCACTTCCTAATGCATTCCATTTGTCAACCACTCTGACACTAAAAAAGTTCTTTCTAATATCTCTGTGGCTCATTTGGGCACTCAGTTTCCACCTGTGTCTCCAAGTGCGTGTGCCCCTTGTGTTAAATAGCCTGCCTTTATCTACCCTATCAATTCCTCTGAGAATCTTAAAGTCTAAGAATCTGACTGTGTGCTCACAGAGTGGCTCAGAGCAGACTGTGTGCTCACAGAGTGGCTCAGAGCACACTGTGTGCTCACAGAGAGGCTCAGAGCAGACTGTGTGCTCACAGAGTGGCTCAGAGCACACTGTGTGCTCACAGAGAGGCTCAGAGCAGACTGTGTGCTCACAGAGTGGCTCAGAGCAGACTGTGTGCTCACAGAGTGGCTCAGAGCAGACTGTGTGCTCACAGAGTGGCTCAGAGCAGACTGTGTGTTCACAGAGTGGCTCAGAGCAGACTGTGTGCTCACAGAGTGGCTCAGAGCAGACTGTGTGCTCACAGAGTGGCTCAGAGCAGACTGTGTGCTCACAGAGAGGCTCAGAGCAGACTGTGTGCTCACAGAGAGGCTCAGAGCAGACTGTGTGCTCACAGAGAGGCTCAGAGCAGACTGTGTGCTCACAGAGTGGCTCAGAGCAGACTGTGTGCTCACAGAGTGGCTCAGAGTAGACTGTGTGCTCACAGAGTGGCTCAGAGCAGACTGTGTGCTCACAGAGTGGCTCAGAGCAGACTGTGTGCTCACAGAGTGGCTCAGAGCAGAAAGTGTGGTCACAGAGTGGCTCAGAGCAGACTGTGTGCTCACAGAGTGGCTCAGAGCAGACTGTGTGCTCACAGAGAGGCTCAGAGCAGACTGTGTGCTCGCAGAGAGTCTCAGAGCAGACTGTGTGCTCACAGAGAGGCTCAGAGCAGACTGTGTGGTCACAGAGTTGCTCAGAGCAGACTGTGTGCTCACAGAGTGGCTCAGAGCAGACTGTGTGCTCACAGAGTGGCTCAGAGCAGACTGTGTGGTCACAGAGAGGCTCAGAGCAGACTGTGTGGTCACAGAGAGGCTCAGAGCAGACTGTGTGCTCACAGAGTGGCTCAGAGCAGACTGTGTGGTCACAGAGAGGCTCAGAGCAGACTGTGTGTTCACAGAGTGGCTCAGAGCAGACTGTGTGGTCACAGAGAGGCTCAGAGCAGACTGTGTGTTCACAGAGAGGCTCAGAGCAGACTGTGTGGTCACAGAGTGGCTCAGAGCAGACTGTGTGCTCACAGAGAGGCTCAGAGCAGACTGTGTGGTCACAGAGTGGCTCAGGGCAGACTGTGTGCTCACAGAGTGGCTCAGAGCAGACTGTGTGGTCACAGAGTGGCTCAGAGCAGACTGTGTGGTCACAGAGTGGCTCAGAGCAGACTGTGTGGTCACAGAGACGAGAGAGATATCAAATAATATACACCTGGAAGATACTGGAGGGCCAAGTACCAAATCTACACAGTAAAATAACAACGTACTGGAGTGAACGACATGGAAGAAAATGTAGAATAGAACCAGTGAAGAGCAGAAGTGCCATAGGCACAATCAGAGAACACTGTATAAACATCAGAGGTCCGCGGTTGTTCAACGTCCTCCCAGCAAGCATAAGAAATATTGCCGGAACAACCGTGGACATTTTCAAGAGGAAACTAGATTTATTCCTCCAAGGAGTGCCGGACCAACCGGGCTGTGGTGGGTATGTGGGCCTGCGGGCCGCTCCAGGCAACAGCCTGGTGGACCAAACTCTCACAAGTCGAGCCTGGCCTCGGGCCGGGCTTGGGGAGTAGAAGAACTCCCAGAACCCCATCAGCCAGGTATCAACCAGGTACAGAGTGGCTCAGAGCAGACTGTGTGCTCACAGAGAGGCTCAGAGCTGTGTCTGGGGACCACTCATGCTGGGATACAAACAGCAGCACTCTTTACATTATGTACATTACATGTACTCCATCTTGAGCTAACAATGATGTCCCTGCTTTACTGCTTGAAAGAATGCTTGGATGGCTTCAAGGAAGTAGGGTTAAAAGTCTCTTTACCAGTCTCCGTGGTGTAGTGGTAAGACACTCGCCTGGCGTTCCGCGAGCGCTATGTCATGGGTTCGTATCCTGGCCGGGGAGGAGGATTTACTGGGCGCAAATCCTTAACTGAAGCCTCTGTTTAACTCAACAGTAAAATGTGTACTTGGTTGTAACAACGATTCTTCGCGGCGGGGATCGTATTCCAGGGACCTGCCCGTAACGCTACGAGTACTAGTGGCTGTACAAGAATGTAACAGTTGTATATATCTCAAGAAAAAAGTGAAATACTAGGCCGTGAGGGAGATCCTTGTGTGCTTCTGTACCATCAACATTTCTGACAGGAGGAAGCATCTATATTGTTCATGAAATTATTTCTTTTATTTGGCATAAAAATGCTTAGGCTATTTTTAACCCTTCACAGGACAGTTATGGGGGTTCATTGCCACTCACAGGATGGGTATGGTGCACAATACTACTCACAGGATGAGTATGGTGCACAATACTACTCACAGGATGAGTATGGTGCACAATACTACTCACAGGATGGGTATGGTGCACAATACTACTCACAGGATGAGTATGGTGCACAATACCACCAGTCCCCGGGGAGGAAATTCGCTCAGAGTAATGGATTCACGACGACTACGTAATTAGTGTTATTATCTGTTCTCTATGCATGGTTAGGTTAAGGTTACTCTAAGTTAAGATGTGTTTAGGTTAGGTTCCATTACGTTTGGTTACGTTAATATAATGTAATATTGCCCAAAATGTGAAGTATGGAATTCTTCTCATTTTGTATGAACTAGATATAACAGTGAGGAAATGTACTTAGTATTAAACCGTAGAGTCAATTGGGAGGATGGGTTGAATATTTAGATAACTATCCGGGTGGTTTAACTTCTTGGTTTGTTGTTTATGGTAATGAGTTTGATCTGAGGTCTGGCTCATATAATACTACTCACAGGACGGACATGGGGTCCACTACCACCCACATGATAGTGCCCAACCCGTTCTCGCAAATTCGTAAAGTCAATATTGACTTATTAAATAAGTGCATAGGTGACATACTAAACATAATAGATGCCCTTAAAAAGCTTCATAGAAAACACCGACCTTACCTAACCTTGTTAGTATCTTAAGATAAGTATCTTATAGCTTCGTAATTACAATTGTTACTTAACCTATTATAGGTATAGGTTAAGTAATAATTGTAATTACGAAGCAATAAGATGCTTATCTTAACATACTAACAAGGTTAGGTAAGGTCGGTGTTTTCTATGAAGCTTTTTAAGGGTATCTATTATGTTTAGTATATCACCTATGCACGTAGTTAATAAGTCAATATTGACTTTACGAATTTGCGAGAACGGGTTGGATAGGTAGAGAACCCACTACTGGGCACGGGACGGGTATATGGAGTCCAGAATTGGTATATGGTACTAGGCACAGGATGGGTATGGGGTATATCTATAAATATATATGCCCCAAATAGCTAAATAGAACTAAAAATAACATATAAATGTGCGTAAATCACGAAAATTAACTCGTGATGAAAAATGTGACAGTGTCAGACCACGGAGGAAGAATTGAAACAGGAATTTCCTTAAGTACTTTCGTATATTAATACATCTTCAGAAGGAATGATGTATTAATATACATTCCTTCTGAAGATGTATTAATATACGAAAGTACTTTAGGAAATTCCTGTTTCAATTCTTCCTCCGTGGTCTGACACTGTCATAACATGTAAATGTTCCCGTGGCGCAGTGGTAAGACACTCGCCCCGCACTTCGCGAGTGCTTTGGCCTGGGAGGATTGACTGGGCGCCAATCCTTAACTGTAGCCTCTATTCACCCAGCAGTGATTGGGGACCTGGTTGTTAAACGATTTGGCGGGTCGTATTCCGGGGAAAATTAGGATTATGGACCTGCCTGGAACACTATGCGTGCTGGTGGCTTTACAACCATGTAACAACTCTTCTATATATAAATAAAATAAAACAAATGTAAATTCTCTAAATATATGAGGCTTCTTTAAGTACAAATTTAAATATAATAACAACTATATTAAAAGAATGGTGCAATAAATTTGTAATATGCATCATTATATTATAACTTATTATAAAAAATATACATAATAAATTAATCATAATGTATTTTATCAAATAATCGGCTATTTCTTGTTTTTCCCAAGAGTGACGTGGCAGAGGTGTGGCGCCGTCCTGCGCGCTGATTGGTCCAGGCGGCGAGGGCCCGGCCCGCTCCTGCGCTCCCATTGGTCGAGACACAACCTTGCCAGTCACACCACTCCACCGTATCTGTTTTTTTTTTGTTTTTACAAGGAATGTTTTGGGGGGGGGGGAATAATTCACCGTATATTATTAGTGGCCTTATAGTGTGCGTTCTTGGCACACATGATATATGCTAGTTGGTATAGTCTTTGATATGACAGGTATATAGCTGCTGGACTTTCACGGGCTCACCATAGCCCGTGCTACTTAGAATATGGTTCCAGGTAGCGAATCTTTAACAACAACAACAAATGCTGTTTTTTTTACATAAGGATGTGAAGTATATCTCTACACCTGTGTATACTAGTCATTGTAAATGTGTATGTTAGCTAACACAGGCGAATCATCTAATCAGTTATGCGGATTGGAGAATTTCCAGGAATACAGATGACAGCACTGAGGATGAGTAGGAGTAATGCGTAGGACAGGGCCCCCGGGGGTCATCCCTGGGCCCTGGGGCCCCCGTGGGAGTCCTGGGCCCCCCGTGGGAGTCCTGGGCCCCCCGGTGGGAGTCCTGGGCCCCCCGTGGGAGTCCTGGGCCCCCCGTGGGAGTTCTGAGCCCCGGTGGGAGTCCTGGGCCCCTCGTGGGAGTCCTGGGCCCCCCGTGGGAGTCCTGGGCCCCCGTGGGAGTCCTGGGCCCCCCGTGGGAGTCCTGGGCCCCTCGTGGGAGTCCTGGGCCCCTCGTGGGAGTCCTGGGCCCCCCGTGGGAGTCCTGGGCCCCCGTGGGAGTCCTGGGCCCCCCGTGGGAGTTCTGGGCCCCCGTGGGAGTCCTGGGCCCCCCGTGGGAGTCCTGGGCCCCCGTGGGAGTCCTGGGCCCCCCGTGAGACTCCTGGGCCCCCCGTGGGAGTCCTGGGCCCCCCGTGGGAGTCCTGGGCCCCTCGTGGGAGTACTGGGCCCCTCGTGGGAGTCCTGGGCCCCTGTGGGAGTCCTGGGACCCTCGTGGGATTCCTGGGCCCCCGTGGGAGTCCTGGGCCCCCCGTGAGACTCCTGGGCCCCCGTGGGAGTCCTGGCCTCCCCGGTGGGAGTCCTGGGCCCCCGTGGGAGTCCTGGGTTCCCGTGGGAGTCCTGGACCCCGGTGGGAGTCCTGGGCCCCTTGTGGGAGTCCTGGGCCCCCCGTGGGAGTCCTGGGCTCCCGTGGGAATCCTGGGCCCCGGTGGGAGTCCTGGGCCCCTTGTGGGAGTCCTGGGCCCCCCGTGGGGGTCCTGGGCCCCCGTGGGGGTCCTGGGCCCCCGTGGGACCTGTAGGTGTCGCAGTCCTGGCCCCAGACGCCCCGGTGGTCCCCCAGGTAAGGTGGCCGCTATACAAGGGAGCGACCATCATAAAGAAGCCAGCAAGCCGGGGAACACTAGGCCGGGGCGGACTGTACTATTTTTGTTTGTAAATATATTGCGCAGTATTGCGCGGATTTACCTCTGAGAGCCAAGGTCACTGTAGCAAGAGATGTGAAGGTGGCTCTTGTTGACACAGGGTGGCTTAGCACCCTCTTCCAGCTAGGTGAGGGAGGCCACGTAAATTGCAGGTCCGGGGCCGAGTATGACCACACCAGTCAGTGCGGCCACCCCAACCACCACCACTCACCATGGACGTCGAATGGCAGGTATAGTCTCGCTCTGTACAGGACCTTGTCCACCAGGGCTTCTCCACGACTGTCTAGGACCGTCTGTGTATCCCCGAGTCTCATTCAGTCCTATAGAGCGTCACCATAATTCTTCTATCATTATTTCCATGAAACAATGATATTTTATTCCCAAAAATCACTCCTATTTGGTATTATATTTCCATACTGCTCTGATGGGTCGTTTAATGCAGGAATGGTCTAGAGTCTAGGCCTTAGGCCCAGCCCGCCCTAAGCCTACCCTTAGGGTCAGGGTACTGTCACTATACTAGCCCAACCGCTCCCTGAAGCCTACCAGCCGTGTGTGTTGCTTGCATTCTGATATAGTTTTCTTTATTATTATTATTTTCTACCACAGACGTGGCCAGACATTTACAATGCTAACCAGCATACATACATTTTCTTCTGTCCTCCATGGACAGGGTGAGAGATGTGTTAAACATATAGTTCAGTGTTTCAGTGAACAATCAACCACAGAAGGTGATTGTAGTGCTTTTAAAATGCTAATCTAACCAACAGACATAAATTACACAGATTTACGTCTGTCCTCCATAAACAATGTTTGATGTGTATTTTTATATTGCGTCATTAATGTGAGTTTACAAAGGTGAAATGCAGTTCTGACCAGCTTCTACATATTCTGTATATAAATACACACACATATATAGATTTCACATATAGCTACACATATCCATATATATATATATATATATATATATATATATATATATATATATATATATATATATATATATATATATACATACACCTATGCCTCTCCTACTATGACAGGGTAAGTTAGCTTCTATAGAAACTAGTGTGATATTAAACACTTAACCACTGAAGGTAATTAAGATGCTTTTACAAGCTCAGGTTATAGGTACATGCATTGTATAACAGATGTATTATATATTGTATAGGTACAACACATTGTATAACAGATATATTATATATTGTATAGGTACAACACATTGTATAACAGATGTATTATATATTGTATAGGTACAACACATTGTATAACAGATATATTATATATTGTATAGGTACAACACATTGTATAACAGATATATTATATATTGTATAGGTACAATACATTGTATAACAGATGTATTACATAGTCACTCTTGGGTACAAGTCCAATATATCATCAAGTGTTCCAGTACTCATATAGTAATTACAGAGTTCAGCATACCTCAGCCCAGGAGGGCGAAAGTCAGTCAGTATGGGACATTCTACAATATAATGTTCAAGAGAGTGTATGTTTTCTCTTTCACAAAGTTGACACATTGTGTACTCGACACTTTCACAAAGTTGACACATGGTGTACTCAACACTTTCACAAAGTTGACACATGGTGTATTGAACACTTTTACAAAGTTGACACATGGTGCATTTTGAACACTTTCACAAAGTTGACACATGGTGCATTTTGAACACTTTCACAAAGTTGACACATGGTGTACTCGACATTTGGGTTTTGAGAAAGCTGCCAGATACGTCTATATCCCAGGCGTATTCTGGCCACTATAACATCACATTGCCGGGTTCTTGTTCTATTAGTCCCATATGTGAATGTCTCCTCACGATATCTATCATAATATTTAATGCTACAACTTTCAGGTCTTTGTGAATTTGTTAGGTCGGTGAGATCTTCATTAGATATTTGTTTAAGTATTCTCTTTGTCACTGCTAATGAAACATCCATATCAGTGTCTACCACTGGTTTTCTACAGGCTGTCTTTGCCAGCATATCAACATTCTGTGGAATATTGTTTACATATATTACAAACAAGGAGGGTCCAAATATAGAGCCCTGTGGGACTCCGCTGGTGACATCTCGCCACTTTGATGTCCCCCCCCCCCTCAGAGTTACTCGGTGTTGCTGTTGCTTTAGATTTAGCTACTGAGAACGAAATGTCCATGTAGCACGGGCTATGGTGAGCCCGAAATTGAGTTTCTCGCGCTTCCTTACACTTTACAAGATAACACTTCTTTCTCTTTCGTTTATAAAAAAAAATACGATATAACAAATATATACAAAGATAAAAATCAAACTACCCAAGTAACGAGAACACATATGATTAACAAGCCTCAACAAACTCAGATATTTCATTGGAAACCCAAGAGTTTGTGTCTCGGCCTAGTGCAGTTAGGAGGAGCGCCACCACCTGGAGGCTGGCGGCCAGCAGGGTAAACATGGAGCCAGCACACGCAGCAGCAGCAGCAGCGGCGCCACCACCTGGAGGCAGGCGGCCAGCAAGGTAAACATGGAGCCAGCACACGCAGCAGCAGCGGCGCCACCACCTGGAGGCTGGCGGCCAGCAGGGTAAACATGGAGCCAGCACACGCAGCAGCAGCAGCAGCGGCGCCACCACCTGGAGGCTGGCGGCCAGCAAGGTAAACATGGAGCCAGCACACGCAGCAGCGGCGCCACCACCTGGAGGCAGGCGTCCAGCAGGGTAAACATGGAGCCAGCACACGCAGCAGCAGCAGCAGCGGCGCCACCACCTGGAGGCTGGCGGCCAGCAAGGTAAACATGGAGCCAGCACACGCAGCAGCAGCAGCAGCGGCGCCACCACCTGGAGGCTGGCGGCCAGCAGGGTAAACATGGAGCCAGCACACGCAGCAGCAGCAGCAGCGGCGCCACCACCTGGAGGCAGGCGTCCAGCAGGGTAAACATGGAGCCAGCACACGCAGCAGCAGCAGCAGCGGCGCCACCACCTGGAGGCTGGCGGCCAGCAAGGTAAACATGGAGCCAGCACACGCAGCAGCAGCAGCAGCGGCGCCACCACCTGGAGGCTGGCGGCCAGCAAGGTAAACATGGAGCCAGCACACGCAGCAGCAGCAGCAGCGGCGCCACCACCTGGAGGCTGGCGGCCAGCAGGGTAAACATGGAGCCAGCACACGCAGCAGCAGCAGCAGCGGCGCCACCACATGGAGGCAGGCGGCCAGCAGGGTAAACATGGAGCCAGCACACGCAGCAACAGCAGCAGCGGCGCCACCACCTGGAGGCTGGCGGCCAGCTAGGTAAACATGGAGCCAGCACACGCAGCAGCAGCAGCAGCGGCGCCACCACCTGGAGGCAGGCGGCCAGCAGGGTAAACATGGAGCCAGCACACGCAGCAGCAGCAGCAGCGGCGCCACCACCTGGAGGCAGGCGGCCAGCAAGGTAAACATGGAGCCAGCACACGCAGTAGCAGCAGCAGCGGCGCCACCACCTGGAGGCTGGCGGCCAGCTAGGTAAACATGGAGCCAGCACACGCAGCAGCAGCAGCAGCAGCAGCAGCAGCAGCAGCGGCGCCACCACCTGGAGGCAGGCGGCCAGCAAGGTAAACATGGAGCCAGCACACGCAGCAGCAGCAGCAGCGGCGCCACCACCTGGAGGCTGGCGGCCAGCAAGGTAAACATGGAGCCAGCACACGCAGCAGCAGCAGCAGCGGCGCCACCACCTGGAGGCTGGCGGCCAGCAGGGTAAACATGGAGCCAGCACACGCAGCAGCAGCAGCGGCGCCACCACCTGGAGGCAGGCGGCCAGCAAGGTAAACATGGAGCCAGCACACGCAGCAGCAGCAGCAGCGGCGCCACCACCTGGAGGCAGGCGGCCAGCAGGGTAAACATGGAGCCAGCACACGCAGCAGCAGCAGCAGCGGCGCCACCACCTGGAGGCGGGCGGCCAGCAGGGTAAACATGGAGCCAGCACACGCAGCAGCAGCAGCAGCGGCGCCACCACCTGGAGGCTGGCGGCCAGCAAGGTAAACATGGAGCCAGCACACGCAGCAGCAGCAGCAGCGGCGCCACCACCTGGAGGCTGGCGGCCAGCAGGGTAAACATGGAGCCAGCACACGCAGCAGCAGCAGCAGCAGCAGCAGCAGCAGCGGGGCGGCGCCACGACCTGTCCCGCCCAGCGGGTGGCCGCCTCCACTAGTTAAGACCGGCTCGCTGACTCTTAGAGTGTTCTCCGGGAAACTGTTTCCCGCATCTACGCAGCATCGCCCCCTGAGCCTTGCTCATGTGAGGGCTGGTCGCCACACACCCTTCGCTTACCTTCTCGAATTCTCACCCACAAAATCTTAGCCTCCGTCACAACTTTACAGGCGTCATCCCAACCCGGCCTCCTGATAGCACGTCGCATATTGACGTATAGTCTCCCCTAAGGCCAAAAATGGTCGTACTAGAAACTGGAAGCGGTTCGCGAAATTGACATACTGTCCCGTTTTCTGTTTTGGGTCCTCTGGTAAGACAGGATAAGGGCACTTTAGTACGACAGTTTTCTGACGTTGGGGCACCTCAGGAGGCCGGGCTGGTCATTATGTACAAGGGCAGGGGAACGGTTTTTATTTTCCTTGTTTTACAACCTACGGGATCACCATAGCCCGTGCTACTTGGAGCTTTTTGTTCCAGGTGGCGAGTGTTAAACAACAACAACAACAACATTTATATACAAGTAAAAGAATAAGTCAATCACAAGCTCCAACAACACACAAGTAAAACAAATGAAACAAACAAAAAGATTATTATCAAAATAAACCAAAGAAAGTCAAACAGTTGTATTTCTTGGGGGTTGGTAACACTGTTGGTAACACTGTTGGTAACACTGTTGGTAACACTGTTGGTAACACTGTTGGTAACACTGTTGGTAACACTGTTGGTAACACTGTTGGTAACACTGTTGGTAACACTGTTGGTAACACTGTTGGTAACACTGTTGGTAATACTGTTGGTAATACTGTTGGTAACACTGTTGGTAACACTGGTGGTAACACTGTTGGTAACACTGTTGGTAACACTGTTGGTAACACTGTTGGTAACACTGTTGGTAACACTGTTGGTAACACTGGTGGTAACACTGTTGGTAACACTGTTGGTAACACTGTTGGTAACACTGGTGGTAACACTGTTGGTAACACTGTTGGTAACACTGGTGGTAACACTGGTGGTAACACTGTTGGTAACACTGTTGGTAACACTGGTGGTAACACTGTTGGTAACACTGGTGGTAACACTGGTGGTAACACTGTAACACTGGTAACACTGTTGGTAACACTGTTGGTAACACTGGTGGTAACACTGTTGGTAACACTGGTGGTAACACTGTTGGTAACACTGTTGGTAACACTGTTGGTAACACTGGTGGTAACACTGTTGGTAACACTGTTGGTAACACTGTTGGTAACACTGTTGGTAACACTGGTGGTAACACTGTTGGTAACACTGTTGGTAACACTGGTGGTAACACTGGTGGTAACACTGTTGGTAACACTGTTGGTAACACTGTTGGTAACACTGGTGGTAACACTGTTGGTAACACTGGTGGTAACACTGGTGGTAACACTGGGGGTAACACTGTTGGTAACACTGTTGGTAACACTGTTGGTAACACTGGTGGTAACACTGTTGGTAACACTGTTGGTAACACTGTTGGTAACACTGTTGGTAACACTGTTGGTAACACTGTTGGTAACACTGGTGGTAACACTGTTGGTAACACTGTTGGTAACACTGTTGGTAACACTGTTGGTAACACTGTTGGTAACACTGGTGGTAACACTGTTGGTAACACTGTTGGTAACACTGTTGGTAACACTGTTGGTAATACTGTTGGTAACACTGTTGGTAACACTGTTGGTAATACTGTTGGTAACACTGTTGGTAACACTGTTGGTAATACTGTTGGTGTTGGTAACACTGTTGGTAACACTGGTGGTAACACTGTTGGTAACACTGTTGGTAACACTGTTGGTAACACTGTTGGTAACACTGTTGGTAACACTGTTGGTAATACTGTTGGTAACACTGTTGGTAACACTGTTGGTAACACTGGTGGTAACACTGTTGGTAATACTGTTGGTAACACTGTTGGTAATACTGTTGGTAACACTGTTGGTAATACTGTTGGTAACACTGGTGGTAACACTGTTGGTAACACTGGTGGTAACACTGTTGGTAATACTGGTGGTAACACTGTTGGTAACACTGGTGGTAACACTGTTGGTAACACTGTTGGTAATACTGTTGGTAACACTGTTGGTAATACTGTTGGTAACACTGGTGGTAACACTGGTGGTAACACTGTTGGTAATACTGTTGGTAACACTGTTGGTAATACTGTTGGTAACACTGGTGGTAACACTGGTGGTAACACTGGTGGTAACACTGTTGGTAACACTGGTGGTAACACTGTTGGTAATACTGGTGGTAATACTGGTGGTAATACTGGTGGTAATACTGTTGGTAACACTGGTGGTAATACTGTTGGTAACACTGGTGGTAACACTGGTGGTAATACTGGGGTAATACTGTTGGTAACACTGTTGGTAATACTGTTGGTAACACTGTTGGTAACACTGTTGGTAATACTGTTGGTAACACTGGTGGTAACACTGTTGGTAACACTGGTGGTAACACTGTTGGTAATACTGGTGGTAATACTGGTGGTAATACTGGTGGTAATACTGTTGGTAATACTGGTGGTAATACTGGTGGTAATATTGGTGGTAATACTGTTGGTAATACTGGTGGTAATACTGGTGGTAATACTGGTGGTAATACTGGGGTAATACTGGTGGTAATACTGGTGGTAATACTGGGGTAATACTGGGGTAATACTGGTGGTAATACTGGGGTAATATTGGTGGTAATACTGGTGGTAATACTGGGGTAATACTGGGGTAATACTGGTGGTAATACTGGGGTAATACTGGTGGTAATACTGGTGGTAATACTGGGGTAATACTGGGGTAATACTGGTGGTAATACTGGGGGTAATACTGGTGGTAATACTGGGGTAATACTGTTGGTAATACAGGTGGTAATACTGGGGTAATACTGGTGGCAATACTGGGGTAATACTGGTGGTAATACTGGGGTAATACTGGTGGTAATACTGGTGGTAACACTGGTGGTAATACTGGTGGTAACACTGTTGGTAATACTGGTGGTAATACTGGGGTAATACTGGTGGTAATACTGGTAGTAACACTGTTGGTAACACTGGAGGTAATACTGGTGGTAATACTGTTGGTAATACTGTTGGTAACACTGGTGGTAATACTGGTGGTAACACTGGTGGTAATACTGGTGGTAACACTGGTGGTAATACTGGTGGTAACACTGTTGGTAATACTGTTGGTAACACTGTTGGTAATACTGTTGGTAACACTGGTGGTAATACTGGTGGTAATACTGGTGGTAACACTGTTGGTAATACTGGTGGTAATACTGGTGGTAATGCTGGTGGTAATACTGGTGGTAATACTGTTGGTAATACTGGTGGTAATACTGGTGGTAACACTGGTGGTAATACTGGTGGTAATACTGGTGGTAATACTGGTGGTAATACTGGGGTAATACTGGGGTAATACTGGTGGTAATACTGGTGGTAACACTGGTGGTAATAATGTTGGTAACACTGTTGGTAATACTGTTGGTGACACTGGTGGTAACACTGGTGGTAATACTGGTGGTAATACTGGTGGTAACACTGGTGGTAATACTGGTGGTAATACTGGGGTAATACTGGTGGTAATACTGTTGGTAATACTGTTGGTAACACTGTTGGTAACAATGTTGGTAATACTGGTGGTAATACTGGTGGTAATACTGGTGGTAATACTGGGGTAATACTGGTGGTAATACTGGTGGTAATACTGGGGTAATACTGGGGGTAATACTGGTGGTAATACTGGGGTAATACTGGTGGTAATACTGGGGTAATACTGGTGGTAATACTGGTGGTAACACTGTTGGTAATACTGGTGGTATCACTTTGGTAATACTGGGGTAATACTGGTGGTAATACTGTTGGTAATACTGGTGGTAATACTGTTGGTAATACTGTTGGTAACACTGGTGGTAATACTGGTGGTAATACTGGTGGTAATACTGGGGTAATACTGTTGGTAATACTGGGGTAATACTGTTGGTAATACTGGTGGTAATACTGGTGGTAATACTGGTGGTAACACTGTTGGTAATACTGTTGGTAATACTGTTGGTAATACTGTTGGTAATACTGGTGGTAATACTGGTGGTAACACTGTTGGTAATACTGTTGGTAATACTGTTGGTAATACTGGTGGTAATACTGGTGGTAACACTGTTGGTAATACTGGTGGTAATACTGGTGGTAACACTGTTGGTAATACTGGTGGTAATACTGGTGGTAATACTGGTGGTAATACTGGTGGTAATACTGGTGGTAATACTGGGGTAATACTGGTGGTAATACTGGTGGTAATACTGGTGGTAATACTGGTGGTAATTCAATTGGTAATACT
Organism: Procambarus clarkii; assembly: GCF_020424385.1. Taxonomy (NCBI): domain Eukaryota; kingdom Metazoa; phylum Arthropoda; class Malacostraca; order Decapoda; family Cambaridae; genus Procambarus; species Procambarus clarkii. The sequence goes on along the minus strand of NC_059605.1, from coordinate 1,162,107 downwards.
GGTGGTAATACTGTTGGTAATACTGGTGGTAATACTGGTGGTAATACTGGGGTAATACTGGTGGTAATACTGTTGGTAATACTGGTGGTAAAACTGGGGTAATACTGGTGGTAATACTGGTGGTAATACTGGTGGTAAAACTGGGGTAATACTGGTGGTAATACTGGTGGTAATACTGTTGGTAATACTGGTGGAAATACTGGTGGTAATACTGGGGTAATACTGGTGGTAATACCGTTGGTAATACTGTTGGTAATACTGTTGGTAATACTGGTGGTAATACTGGTGGTAATACTGGGGTAATACTGGGGTAATACTGGTGGTAATACTGGTGGTAATACTGGGGTAATACTGGGGTAATACTGGTGGTAATACTGGGGTAATACTGGTGGTAATACTGGTGGTAACACTGGTGGTAATACTGTTGGTAACACTGTTGGTAATACTGTTGGTAATACTGGTGGTAATACTGGGGTAATACTGGGGTAATACTGGTGATAATACTGGTGGTAATACTGTTGGTAATGCTGGGGTAATACTGGGGTAATACTGTTGGTAACACTGGTGGTAACACTGGTGGTAACACTGTTGGTAATACTGTTGGTAATACTGGTGGTAATACTGGGGTAATACTGTTGGTAACACTGGTGGTAACACTGTTGGTAACACTGTTGGTAATACTGTTGGTAATACTGGTGGTAATACTGGGGTAATACTGGTGGTAACACTGGTGGTAACACTGTTGGTAATACTGTTGGTAATACTGGTGGTAATACTGGGGTAATACTGTTGGTAATACTGGGGTAACACTGGTGGTAACACTGTTGGTAATACTGTTGGTAATACTGGTGGTAATACTGGGGTAATACTGTTGGTAATACTGGGGTAATACTGTTGGTAATACTGTTGGTAATACTGGTGGTAATACTGGTGTAATACTGGGGTAATACTGGTGGTAATACTGTTGGTAATACTGTTGGTAATACTGGGGTAATACTGGTGGTAATACTGTTGGTAATACTGTTGGTAATACTGGTGGTAATACTTTTGGTAATACTGGTGGTAATACTGGTGGTAATACTGGGGTAATACATATATAGACATGTATACATATAGGAGCCGGTCCTATAACTGACCTCCCTCGCTGACACCCCAACGTTACACATCTATATTGGTATATATAGCTATATGAGAGGATGTCTGTCTGCCGGGTTGTCCGTCCATGGATGGAGGCCAGACGCTAGGGTCTAGTCTCACTCAAATTTGCAGGGGGGGTGAGCTGGGGTGTGGGACAAACATAGGCTTGTTGGAGTAGGAATCAGTTCAATGCTCTGAGATATATTAGGAATTGTAAATTGAACGTTTCCTGTAAAACGGACGGAAACGTTGGCATTGTCATTATTTTAGGATGTGTGGGGTTGGTGTCTGATGTTTTGCCAACCTATTGTGACTTGCTATCTGCATTCCTCTCAGTTCTGGGACTATACTATGCAGCTGTTATGTTGGGTCAGCCCTTCTGTGGTTGTTGTTTAAGATTCAGCTGCTGGGAGCCAAAAGTTGCAAGTAGCACGGGCTATGGTGAGCCCGTAGTGGACTTACCTGGCACAGGAGCGGGGTAAGTAGCACGGGCTATGGTGAGCCCGTAGTGGACTTACCTGGCACAGGAGCGGGGCAAGTAGCACGGGCTATGGTGAGCCCGTAGTGGACTTACCTGGCACAGGAGCGGGGCAAGTAGCACGGGCTATGGTGAGCCCGTAGTGGACTTACCTGGCACTGGAGCGGGGCAAGTAGCACGGGCTATGGTGAGCCCGTAGTGGACTTACCTGGCACCAGTACCTGGCACCTCACAGCCTCCGTCTGTGTACCTGTCTTGTTAGCTCGAGCACACGTACCCGGAACCGGTCCAAGGTCAGGCCGGGGGCCTCCCGCTGGTCACCGCCTCACACCCTAGTGTACGTGTGTGTGGTGTCTGAGGTGTAGCGCCTCTGCTAGGTCATAGTCTCTACCCCCGGGGAGATGCCCTGAAGAACCCCAAGATGGCTCTCAGTCAGCCCTAACCTAACTGGCATGAAGGCATCTTTCTGTAGAGGTTCTAAACAACCGAGGTTATCTTGAGATGATTTCGGGGCTTTAGTGTCCCCGCGGCCCGGTCCTCGACCAGGCCTCCACCCCCAGGAAGCAGCCCGTGACAGCTGACTAACTCCCAGGTACCTATTTTACTGCTAGGTAACAAGAACATCAGGGTGAAAGAAACTGCTCATTGTGTCTCCCGGCGCCCGGGATCGAACCCGGGACCACAGGATCACGGGTCCAGTGTTCTGCACGCTCAGCCACCGGCTCCCACCGACACAGATTTAAAAATAACTTTTTGGCGCCTAATATATTGATATATGTCACTGGAAATACAGACATTTTGTACTTGTAGAAAATACACTTGGAAATGCGGTTCATTTCTGGTTTTTGTACATAAGAAAAGGAACGAGGAACGTCCGGACTTAGTTTATAATTGACCGGCGGACTTGATTCAAGTCCTGTCCTGGGAAGTGGACCAGCTTTCTCGGTCACGGTCCACATGATGGACCGAACCGTCGTCTGTCTCTCCTGTCTCACGTCGTCTGTCTCACGTCGACTGTCTCACGTCGTCTGTCTCACGTCGACTGTCTCTCCTGTCTCACGTCGTCTGTCTCACGTCGACTGTCTCTCCTGTCTCACGTCGACTGTCTCTCCTGTCTCACGTCGACTGTCTCTCCTGTCTCACGTCGACTGTCTCACGTCGACTGTCTCTCCTGTCTCACGTCGACTGTCTCTCCTGTCTCACGTCGACTGTCTCTCCTGTCTCACGTCGTCTGTCTCTCCTGTCTCACGTCGTCTGTCTCTCCTGTCTCACGTCGTCTGTCTCTCCTGTCTCACGTCGACTGTCTCTCCCGTCTCACGTCGACTGTCTCTCCTGTCTCACGTCGACTGTCTCTCCTGTCTCACGTCGACTGTCTCACGTCGACTGTCTCTCCTGTCTCACGTCGACTGTCTCTCCTAAAGCAGGAGTCCAGTGTCAACACAAGAGCAATAGACAGAGGTACTCCCATGGTCAGAGGCAACATATGTGTGCTCACACCTGCAGTATCAAGTTCCGTCACCAAGTTTGGCTAATGAATTCCTGCTTTAAGATGTGTAGCCTTGGTGTAACCTGTGTTACCTGTGTGTAGCCTTGGTGTAACCTGTGTTACCTGTGTGTAGCCTTGGTGTAACCTGTGTTACCTGTGTGTAGCCTTGGTGTAACCTGTGTTACCTGTGTGTAGCCTTGGTGTAACCTGTGTTACCTGTGTGTAGCCTTGGTGTAACCTGTGTTACCTGTGTGTAGCCTTGGTGTAACCTGTGTTACCTGTGTGTAGCCTTGGTGTAACCTGTGTTACCTGTGTGTAGCCTTGGTGTAACCTGTGTTACCTGTGTGTAGCCTTGGTGTAACCTGTGTTACCTGTGTGTAGCCTTGGTGTAACCTGTGTTACCTGTGTGTAGCCTTGGTGTAACCTGTGTTACCTGTGTGTAGCCTTGGTGTAACCTGTGTTACCTGTGTGTAGCCTTGGTGTAACCTGTGTTACCTGTGTGTAGCCTTGGTGTAACCTGTGTTACCTGTGTGTAGCCTTGGTGTAACCTGTGTTACCTGTGTGTAGCCTTGGTGTAACCTGTGTTACCTGTGTGTAGCCTTGGTGTAACCTGTGTTACCTGTGTGTAGCCTTGGTGTAACCTGTGTTACCTGTGTGTAGCCTTGGTGTAACCTGTGTTACCTGTGTGTAGCCTTGGTGTAACCTGTGTTACCTGTGTGTAGCCTTGGTGTAACCTGTGTTACCTGTGTGTAGCCTTGGTGTAACCTGTGTTACCTGTGTGTAGCCTTGGTGTTACCTGTGTGTGTAGCCTTGGTGTTACCTGTGTGTGTAGTCTTGTGTTACCTGTGTGTAGTCTTGTGTTACCTGTGTGTGTAGCCTTG
>NC_059605.1:1137313-1158025 GCF_020424385.1 Procambarus clarkii | reverse complement strand
TCTCTCTCTCTCTCTCTCTCTCTCTCTCTCTCTCTCTCTCTCTCTCTCTCTCTCTCTCTCTCTCTCTCTCTCTCTCTCTCTCTCTCTCTCTCTCTACTCTCTCTCTCTCTCTCTCTCTCTCTCTCTCTCTCTCTCTCTCTCTCTCTCTCTCTCTCTCTCTCTCTCTCTCTCTCTCTCTCTTGCATAGTCAAACTAACATTTATAAATAGATTTCAAGAAAATGACAAAGAATGGAGTGTGAAACTGACAAGAGTGCAGACAGTTCTGGCCAGTAAGACCTGGTCATGTCTCCAGTGTTTACTGCGGCCATCATCTGCTCTAGGCTGTCATTGGTGGCTGATGTTCATTTGTCTCACCCACAAGTTGTACAAAACAATATGGTGTCATTGTCGGCAGCGCTGCTTGCTGGGGGTTGCATGCTGGGCGTGTGTTGTGGGCGTGTGCTGTGGGCGTGTGCTGGACGGCTGACTGCAGCCCACACTACTACCATCGCAGGTTTGGGGCCAGGGCCCGGAACTGCCGCCAGCCGTGGACACGGGACACGGCTCCGGCTGGATCTTCTAACGGCCAGCAACGTATCCCACCGCCTGGGATGATTAATATTTATATATGGTCGATCATACCTCACGGCGGCGTTACCTGGTTGACACTGGTGCTTCAGTCTCTGGTCTCCCCCCCCCCCTCCAGGGCACGGGCCACCTCGCACTCCACACCACGACCTGGTTGCTGCCACCGGTTCTGGCGTACCTATGGCCATAGTGTAGTCACTCTTGATCTTGCTGACCTCGGTCGCTTCACATGGACGTTCCGCGTTGCTGAGGTTAATATGCCTATACTAGCGTGTGATTTCTTACGCCACCACAACCACTTGGTGGATGTGACGTGTGGTGGGGCGCCTGTACTCACCCAGCGGGTGAATACACAGCAACGGCTGTATACTCACTAGCCCTTCACGCATAATTCTCCTGACCTGCAGAACCTTCTGGAGGAATTTGAGGACATCACCGAGCCACGGCCCCCAAATGCCAAGGTTAAGCACACAGTCACCCTTCATATTCGTGCCTCAGGCCTACCAACCTGCGCCGACTGCCGCCATAGCGTGTCCAGGTGTACAAGGACGAATTTGACAAGCTGTAAGCTGCTGGGATTGTCCGTCGCTCTGACAGCGCCAGGGCATCTCCACCGCATATGGTTCCGAAGACAACTGTAGGAGAATGGCGTCCCGGTGGGGACTACAGGGCGCTCAATGTTCACACCTGCCTCACCGTTACCCAACCCCACACATTCAGGACTTCTTTAACATGCTACATGGGACAACAACATTCTCGAGAGTAGATTTGGTGCGAGCATTTCACCAAATGCCAGTGGAGTCAGTGAACATCCCCAAAACTGCAATTAAAACACGTTTTGGCTTGTTTGAATTTATTTGAATGTCATTTGATCTCCGTAATGCAGCTCAGACATTCCAACGCTTCATTGATCAGGTCGTCAGAGATCTACCCTTCTGCTATGCCTAGATTGATGACCTCCTAATAGCTAGTCGCTCTCCGGCAGACCATCACAAGCATCTTCGTATACTTTTTACTCGCCTCCGCGACTATGGTCTGCAGATTAATCTAGATAAATGTATTTTCGAGGTCCTCGAGCTCAACTTCTTGGGTCACCGAGTGTCCTCCACAGGTATTCTGCCCCTGGAGCAGAAGCTCGGGGCTATCCAAGATTTTCCGACACCCACCATAACTAAGAAGCTTCAAGGATACCTTGGTGTGGTTCATTTTTACTATAAGTTTATCCCACACTGTTCTGACATCCTGTTAAGCAGGAGCTAGCTCAACTCACTCTCCTCGTCCATTCAGTGTTCGATGCGCCAACTAGCTTCTCAACAGATGCCTCCAACACTGCTATAGGAGCTGTTCTCCATCTATAGACGACACCTGGCGACCCATTGCTTTCTTTTCAACAAGCTTAACGCCGGCAGAGACAAAATACAGCACATTTAACACGGAACTCCTTGCTATATATTCCTGGTTGATGGGGTTCTGGGAGTTCTTCTACTCCCAAAGCCCGGCCCGAGGCCAGGCTTGACTTGTGAGAGTTTGGTCCACCAGGCTGTTGCTTGGAGTGGCCCGCAGGCCCACATACCCACCACAGCCCGGTTGGTCCGGCACTCCTTGGAGGAACAATCTAGTTTCCTCTGTGGGAACCGACCTGTGAGATTTATATTTATTTAATTTATATGAATTTATATTTACGTTAATTTATATACTTCGATAGCAATTTGTATAATGATAAGTGGACTGTATTTCTGCAATAATCTCATAATCTCACAAATCGATCCTCTACACATTAGGGGGGTTTATATTATTTATATATATATATGCAGCCAATCAAATTACAGTATTAACTACATACATTGAAAAGGTTCCTTATCTTATAGTACAGCAGGCCTTAGTCCAAACAGGTATAACTAGGATGTAGACACCAAATTATCCTCTTTGAGGTAGCTTCCATCACCCAGTAACTGGTGCACAAAGTCTTGCTTCCTCGTCTTGACCTGTCAAAAGGGCGCTAGCTATAAAGCCAGAATCCTATATATGACAGGTATATCAGAGAAAATACTGTACATGGAACAATGAAGACCTGGGCTAATTACCTTTAGTTTGAGGCTACCACGTGCTCTAACCGGGTCACCCTATATAATGACATTAATGGCCATAAATGAAAGATACATGGGTTTCGGAAAGAACACTTAACTTGATTTGTTGACAGCGTTTTGATAATGGTACACCTTTGGTTTCCATAACACTTCGTCCAAGTAAAATTAACAGGAGCCGTATTTGCTCCTGTGAGCCTCTGGTCTAATATCAACAATGGCAATGTCTAACACTCCATACTATTGACGCTACTGGCCGACATTGTCCACATATGATAGGAGCCGAATTTGCTCCACACGTCTCGGAGGTGACACAACAATGGCTGCCCTCCTTCCCCTGACGCCTGGCTTACATTGTCCAGATGACAAAGTGATAGAAGGGTCACTTTTTTTTTTTTTTTTTTTTTTTTGAGATATATACAAGAGTTGTTACATTCTTGTACAGCCACTAGTACGCGTAGCGTTTCGGGCAAGGCCTTAATCCTATTTTCCCTGGAATACGATCCCCGATGCCGCGAAGAATCGTTTTTTCATCCAAGTACACATTTTACTGTTGCGTTAAACAGAGGCTACAGTTAAGGAATTGCGCCCAGTAAATCCTCCCCGGCCAGGATACGAACCCATGACATAGCGCTCGTGGAACGCCAGGCGAGTGTCTTACCACTACACCACGGAGACTGTTAAACTCTACTCTATTTACTCTATTTGATTTACTCTACTTTAATATTGATAATTAAGTTAATTTATATGAGATGTTTTTCTGATGGTAAAGTCCAAAGACTAATGTATTTAAGAATAATTCCCACCATAATAGGTGGTGAATATAATAGTATGTGGTGATGATATCCCGTTTTCTTTAGACGGTAATTCCACTACAAGTTACGTTTTCTATGGGTAACTTGTTTATACAATACAGCTATTATCTGTATGATTATTAAATAGTGTCGGATTTTCCGACATAATTCCCCAGGGGCTGCTCACGGGTCGAAGTCCTAATTAGAACAGACGAACACCGATACTCTTCCTTCGAATTATTAGATTAATTTGATGTTAGTAGTTAGTAATCACACATTTGTGTGTCTGTTCGTACAGGACGGATGGCCCGTACTAGAGTTGCAGGGGTTAGAAGTCTAATGCGATTTCATTTCCCAGTCAACTCTTGAAAGGCTAATATTCAAGCCTTATTACATATTATTTAACCCAGAAGACTGAATGTGATCAAGTACTACAGTCAAGTATGATTCAGGGACTACAGTGAGATCAGTGTCATAGATATAACTTGAAGTTTGTTCAGGTAACTAGTCACTGATATATAAACACTGAGGCCCATGGAATACATCTTGATTAAATAATAAATGTATCAAATCAGTCATCAGATTTATTGGGGTTTAATTTAGTTAATTGATTCAGAAGATTGAATAGCTCATCATTAAAGTAAAGTGTGGTTCTGAGACTGCAGTGGGTTCAGTGATATTGGTCGCAGTGACTTGTAGCTGTTTTAGGCTACTGTTCACTGATTTGCCACTGAGGCCTCATGAACTCATCTTCAGCTTTAAATGATGATACTAACATCAACCTCTGTTGGTATAGTCAGCTGTAATCTCCTTAGTATAATGCTACTGGAGAAATATAATCAGCTGACAAATTTAGATTTCTATTGGTATTGTTTATCTGCAGGCATAGGTCTCCTCAGGCTTGATACTGGGCCTGAGAGTAATTTATCTCCTGCAGAGTTTAACATGGTTATGCCCTGATATTTAGTAGGGCTACCGATGAATCGATGGTAGTAGTCCGTCCCCACAAGGACAGCCATTTGGCATTTGATTTGCTCAAATTTACCTGCAGCTGCTTGATAATAGCTTTCCAGGTCAGCATAATCAACTTGAGATTGTTGTGACAAATCTTCACATTTCTTGATCTGTCTTGTTAAGTGGCCTTTAAGACCTGCAAGGGTTCTTTTCATTCTCCCTGCATTATCCATACTGGCTAGTTGGTGAAGCCTTGTGGGACTTGTACTTGGGCTGCTCATAATACTGAACAAGCACTGATGGTAGCCTAGGGTCAAATTCTGCACTCACTAGGCAATAATCCTACCTTTACTAGAGGTTAGCACTTAAAATTAATACACATTATATATATACAATCATACACACTAATGATTTGAGTGATAAACCAGTGTCATGGAAGTACCTTTAGGTTAGCTCTTCTATATCACCCTAGGATGGTAGAGACACTAATTAATCACTCAAAGGTGTAATGATCATAAGTAAATTATAATATATACAACTCAACTCGAGTTGATAAAAATTACACCCAAAATAGGGTCTGGACCATTCATTAATGGTGTTAGGTTGATCAATATAGTACAACTGACTATGGTAATAATGGGACTAGGATGAGCAATAATAGTTCAACTAGTCATATCCTACCCTGTTGTGGGTTGGCAATTAGTAAATATTATACTGTGATCACTAGTGCAATTTATATTAAATAATTCTCTATTTTGGAGAAATAATATACACAATTATTGATAATAGCCTCTTAATTAGCCTCTATAAAACTTCTAATATTATCTAGAAGTATTAAATATTATTAGTGACCTCGCGAAATAAACTCCACAAAATTCGTAGATAATCTCTCGTGAAATTTAACACCACGAAATCCGTGAACAATCTCGCGACACAGTCACTAATTTGGCTGGCTTCTATATTAGCGCTGTCATTTCACAGAATAACACACCACCAAATCTGTGGGTGTACATGAAACCGCTGATGAAGCTGATCTGAACTGAGCGGGGCTCGTGAACTCGCACGAGTCAACGCCGCCGTCATTGACTGCTGGCTTTGTTTAAATAACACTGCACTAGTATATTTAATGAATCCACTGGTTAACTGGTTCATCCGGTACTAAGATGACCAAAAGTGGGTTCAAAGGATCAAATAATCCGTCATCCGGTTCGAAGGACCAAATAATATGGGAACCGACCTGTGAGATTTATATTTATTTAATTTATATGAATTTATATTTACGTTAATTTATATACTTCGATAGCAATTTGTATAATGATAAGTGGACTGTATTTCTGCAATAATCTCATAATCTCACAAATCGATCCTCTACACATTAGGGGGGTTTATATTATTTATATATATATATGCAGCCAATCAAATTACAGTATTAACTACATACATTGAAAAGGTTCCTTATCTTATAGTACAGCAGGCCTTAGTCCAAACAGGTATAACTAGGATGTAGACACCAAATTATCCTCTTTGAGGTAGCTTCCATCACCCAGTAACTGGTGCACAAAGTCTTGCTTCCTCGTCTTGACCTGTCAAAAGGGCGCTAGCTATAAAGCCAGAATCCTATATATGACAGGTATATCAGAGAAAATACTGTACATGGAACAATGAAGACCTGGGCTAATTACCTTTAGTTTGAGGCTACCACGTGCTCTAACCGGGTCACCCTATATAATGACATTAATGGCCATAAATGAAAGATACATGGGTTTCGGAAAGAACACTTAACTTGATTTGTTGACAGCGTGTTGATAATGGTACACCTTTGGTTTCCATAACACTTCGTCCAAGTAAAATTAACAGGAGCCGTATTTGCTCCTGTGAGCCTCTGGTCTAATATCAACAATGGCAATGTCTAACACTCCATACTATTGACGCTGCTGGCCGACATTGTCCAGATATGATAGGAGCCGAATTTGCTCCACACGTCTCGGAGGTGACACAACAATGGCTGCCCTCCTTCCCCTGACGCCTGGCTTACATTGTCCAGATGACAAAGTGATAGAAGGGCCACATTTACTCTACTTTAATATTGATAATTAAGTTAATTTATATGAGATGTTTTTCTGATGGTAAAGTCCAAAGACTAATGTATTTAAGAATAATTCCCACCATAATAGGTGGTGAATATAATAGTATGTGGTGATGATATCCCGTTTTCTTTAGACGGTAATTCCACTACAAGTTACGTTTTCTATGGGTAACTTGTTTATACAATACAGCTATTAGCTGTATGATTATTAAATGGTGTCGGATTTTCTGACATCCTCTTGAAGATATCCACGGTTGTTCCGGCAATATTTCTTATGCTCGCTGGGAGGACGTTGAACAACCGCGGACCTCTGATGTTTATACAGTGTTCTCTGATTGTGCCTATGGCACCTCTGCTCTTCACTGGTTCTATTTTGCATTTTCTTCCATATCGTTCACTCCAGTATGTTGTTATTTTACTGTGTAGATTTGGGGCCTGACCCTCCAGTATCTTCCACGTGTACATTATTTGGTATCTCTCTCGTCTCCTTTCTAGTGAGTACATTTGGAGAGCTTTGAGACGATCCCAATAATTTAGGTGCTTTATTGCCTCCATGTATGCCGTATATGTTCTCTGTATTCCTTCTATTTCAGCAATCTCTCCTGCTCTGAAGGGGGAAGTGAGTGTTGAGCAGTACTCAAGATGGGACAGTACAAGTGATTTGTATAGTACAACCATTGTGATGGGATCCCTGGATTTGAAAGTTCTCGTAATCCATCCTATCATCTTTCTGGCTCTCACAATATTTGCTTGGTTATGCTCCTTAAACGTTAGGTCGTCAGACATTATTATTCCCAAATCCTTTACATGCTGTTTTCCTACTATGGGTACATTTTATTGTGTTTTGTACTCTGTATTATGTTTAAGGTCCTCATTTTTACCGTACCTGAGTACCTGGAATTTATCACTGTTAAACATCATGTTATTTTCTGTTGCCCAGTCGAAAACTTTATTAATATCTCCTTGAAGTTTTTCAATGTCTTCAGCCGAGGTAATTTTCATGTTGATTTTTGTGTCATCTACAAAAGATGATACGAAGCTGTGACTTGTATTTTTGTCTATATCTGATATGAGAATAAAGAAAAGCAGTGGTGCAAGGACTGTACCCTGAGGTACAGAGCTTTTAACTGCGCTTGGACTCGATATTATATGACTGACTGTTACTCGCTGAGTCCTGTTTGACAGAAAACTGAGTATCCAGCGTCCTACTTTACCGGTTATTCCCATTGACCTCATTTTGTGTGCTATCACTCCATGGTCACATTTATCAAAAGCCTATTCAATGCAGCTATTCAACAGGCATTTTCTCGAGGGACGTGACTTCCACGTCCTCACCGACCACAAACCACTGGCTGACACCCTGGCAGCAAAGGGAGATTCCCACTCGTCGCGAGTCATTCGACATTTGAGCTACATATCCTAGTTCACGACTGACATCAGGCACGTGAAGGTGACTGAGAATGTCGTCGCCGATGCCCTCTCTCGATCTGGCTTGTGTGCACTTTTTCCCGAGACGACCCAAATCGACTAAGCAGAAATTGCTAGAGCCCAGCGACAGGACTTGGAACTGCTACAACTGCACACCTCTTCCTCAGCACTTCGGCTCGTCGACGTACCTGTGCCTAATTCCGAGGATACTATCACATGTGACACGTCTCTCATCGGCGTCCTACGGACATATATTCCAAAGATCCATCGGCGGAGGATCTTCACGGCTCTCCATTCCTTGGCTCACCAGAGCATCTGAGCTACACTACGCCTCCTGACCAAACGGATGGTATGGCCAGGAATTAACACGGATGTGCGACGTTGGGCTCGCTAACTGCCTCCAGTGTCAGCAATCAAAGATACATCGAAACACACACAGACGCCTCTTCAGGATTTTCCGATACCATCGGCCAGATCTGAAGTAGTGCATGTGGATATCGTCGGTCCATTTCCTCGATCCGGGGGGATGCTCGTACCTACTCACCTGTGTTGACCGCTTCTCCAGATAGCCTGAGGCAGTTCTTATGGTGGAAATGACAGCTGAGTTGGTAGTTTCGGTTTTCCTTCATTGGTGGTTCTCCCGTTTTGGAGCCCCTGCAAGGACTGTCACGGACCAGGGTCAACAATTTGAATCTCACTTGTGGAGGGAACTCATGCAGTTCCTTGGTACCACACACAACTACACTACGACCTACCATCCTCAGGCTAACGGTATGGTTGAACGGTTTTACCGCCAACTGAAGGCAGCTCTAAGGCCACAACCAGACCCGACTTCATGGACTGACAACCTTCCTTTGGTACTCCTCGGCATCCGTTCGGCAACTAAAGAAGACAGTGGCTGACCTTGTGTATGGTTCCGGTCTCCGCCTTCCTGGTGATCTGATCACTCCAACACCATACAATGATGGACACGTCGCCCTTCATGAAGCGGCTTCGGAGGGCGATGTCGCAGGTTCGCCCTACGCCCCCTCGTCATCCTACTACGCGCCTTACTTACATACCCCAGGACGTTCTCTCTGCTAGCCGTGTGTTTCTCACATTGCAATAAACCCATCCTGACAGTACAGGACGTCACTGAAAGTTTGCGTTCTGTCATAGACAAACGACGTGCAAATGAGGAAGTTAAAGCCTCTTGCGAGCCTTCAGAAATAGTAAATAATCGTAAACTAAAGGGTAAAACAAATACCCCCAAATAAACATCAACCAATTATTTCCATACCAAGTTGGAGAAAATCTGGCAGTGAGGGCACTTATGGGGTGGATTTCTCCAAGCCTACTGTTACTAGTTCAACCAAACCGGTAACTCCGAAGCGTGCAGTAGGCTGTGGAGGACATGTATGTTCTGCAAAAAGAAACATTCACCATAATGCTGCACCAGTTATCCTGAGACACTCGTATTGAGCAACTCCAGGAGTTAAGGAAATGCGCAAGGTGTCTCAAATCACACAACGTAGACTATTGTGAGACCTAACTGTACACCTGCACCAGGTGCAGAAGGGGTAACCACCATGCAGCACTGTGCTAACATACGAAATTGACGTATTTCAGACCTGGGGAGAGAGCCACCATCACCCTGGGAGCCACCATCACCCTGGGAGCCACCATCACCCTGGGAGCCACCATCACCCTGGGAGCCACCATCACCCTGGGAGCCATCATCACCCTGGGAGCCTCCATCACCCTGGGAGCCACCATCACTGGGAGCCACCATCACCCTGGGAGCCACCATCACCCTGGGAGCCACCATCACCCTGGGAGCCACCATCACCCTGGGAGCCACCATCACCCTGGGAGCCACCGTCACCCTGGGAGCCACCATCACCCTGGGAGCCACCATCACTCTGGGAGCCACCATCACCCTGGGAGCCACCATCACCCTGGGGGCCACCATCACTGGGAGCCACCATCACCCTGGGAGCCACCATCACCCTGGGAGCCACCATCACTCTGGGAGCCACCATCACCCTGGGAGCCACCATCACTCTGGGAGCCACCATCACCCTGGGGGCCACCATCACCCTGGGGACCACCATCACCCTGGGAGCCACACCAACACCCTGGGAGCCACCATCACCCTGGGAGCCACCATCACCCTGGGAGCCACCATCACCCTGGGAGCCACCATCACCCTGGGAGCCACCATCACCCTGGGAGCCACCATCACCCTGGGGACCACCATCACCCTGGGAGCCACACCAACACCCTGGGAGCCACCATCACCCTGGGAGCCACCATCACCCTGGGAGCCACCATCACCCTGGGAGCCACCATCACCCTGGGGGCCACCATCACTCTGGGAGCCACCATCACCCTGGGAGCCACCATCACCCTGGGAGCCACCAACACCCTGGGAGCGACCATCACCCTGGGAGCCACCATCACCCTGGGAGCCACCATCACCCTGGGAGCGACCATCACCCTGGGAGCGACCATCACCCTGGGAGCCACCATCACCCTGGGAGCCACCATCACCCTGGGAGCCACCATCACTCTGGGAGCCACCAACACCCTGGGAGCGACCATCACCCTGGGAGCCACCAACACCCTGGGAGCGACCATCACCCTGGGAGCCACCATCACCCTGGGAGCCACCATCACCCTGGGAGCCACCATCACCCTGGGAGCCACCATCACCCTGGGAGCCACACCAACACCCCACCCTAGGCTGCCATCCTTCACAGCCGTGTATCATTCTTCACAGCACTCCTGGTGGAGCGTTGCCTTGTCAGTATGAGGACATGTGCTCGTTACCAAGGCTCATTGTGTATATAGTTCTGCTCGTTATCCCTCAGCAATAGTGACAGAACCGTCGTTATATCCCGTGTTATAAAAGCCTCATAACACTTGGGTCAAATACTGAACATTTAAGTTATAATTTAAGAATATTATTATGTATATGAATTTGCATCATCATTTTCTTTTATATCGAAGCATTTTAAATTTATATATGAATTGTTACTGTTTAAATCATTCTGAGCGCCGTTATTGTTTAAATCATTCTTAATGCCGTTACAGTTTAAATCATTCTGAGCGCCGTTATTGTTTTAATCATTCTGAGCGCTTTTACTGTTTACTGTTCTGAGCGCCGTTACTGTTTAAATCATTCTGAGCGCCGTTACTGTTCAAGGGGCCGGGTACAGCAAAATATTCGCCCAAGTATGAAATATAGTACAAAATATTACAAATCTAACGTAATTTTGGCATCAGGGTCGTGAAAAATTCATCCCAATGTGTTAAGAAATGGATTTTATATGAATTAAAAAAAAGTTTGCAATTGGTACTGATGATAAGAATAACATCCCCTAGTTAGTGGGACTCAGATGATGCAGTAATTAAGAGATACAAGCACCTGTCTGACGCACAAAGAAGAAAAGTAGTAGTATAAATTGAAAATTGAAAAGTATGCAGATTGCTAATTCCTACCTGGAGGACAAAATAATGAGTGATTATGTTATTTTGTTGTATTTTATTCAATATCATATAAATACATTGCCCAATGACAATATTTTCTGTCTTCCATTTTTTTGGGGGGGAGGGGGAGTATTTTTGTTTACTCCTTTGTTTCTTATTTGATTTTATTGTGGGTTGTACATCTTGGAGAAGCTATACCTGTCACTAAGAATGTGAAGATGGAACAAAATTGGTGAACCTGTCACTCAGTTGTAACACGGGGAGGGTGTCTCGACTTATCTTTCCTTCTTCGCCCCCTCTACCCGTATTCTTACTTTTTGTTCTCTACAAGGGACTCCAAAACTTTTACTAAAGCCGACTCCACGCCACGTGGTCCTAAGACGATTGACCGACTTAGGATTCTACAACCCGTATGACGTGACCTAGGCTTTGAGCAAAACCCTAGAGTCGCCTCCGCCGCCACCACCAGACCAGTAACACAGAGCAATGATCGAGGTCTGGATCGATCATGCTAATAAATCAACCTTGGGGCTTGATCCCCACTATAACCGATGACCTTGAGAGTTCTTTAGTGTGGAATTAATTACACGGTAAAGATGACTTCCGATTTGGTGTTAGAATCGGCGCCCAATCCAACTCTGCCTCGTGTGGACCACGTGACCAGGACAAGTTCACATAAACACATGGAAATAATAAAAATGCAAATTATTAACTAATTAATTTATTAAAAGAAAACTAAAAAAAAATCTAAATGGTTATCACTCCCTACTTGACCTGAACGGCAATGAGTTGACTATCCCTATAAATAACAATAGCAACTATACCTCTATGTTGACCAGCTAAAGATGTTGGGCTGGTCTTGGGGGAGAGGTGAGATGGGTTGACCTCCCCCAGTTGATCTGGCGTCCACACTGATCTCTCCTCGTCTGGTCTTCCCCAGACTAGAGCATTGTATTGTTCCGCATCGCTTACCAAGTTACTTAGCCAGGTTTAAGTTATAACAATTAACCTCTGTTGTACTTAATTGATCCAGACTGGTTGAATTATTTTACTGAAGTTAAATTACACAAGCATCTAACGGCAGAGCTGTTCCCGTTCCCCAAAATGGTTAATTGAACTTTGAGAAATAGTGGACATGTCAACTCTGATGACCTATGACCGCCGGTCACTCGCGCCTTACAACTTAGATCTGATTCGTGACGTCACTGATGGTGACTTAACTCAATAATTAGAATACTCTTGATATTGTACCCAGTACTATTATACAAAACAATTTTAATACAAAATGAATAAAGGCTAATTTCTCTAAATAAGTGAATACTATAGAATGGTTCATTATACGAAGCTATGAACAAGGCGTCGATTATTTTCACCGCGAATGCCCTGTGGGTCAGGTCCCGGGTCACCGCGCGGGCCCAGCTTCCCATTCTCTTTTGTCGATAAACCACTCTGGATAATTCTTACAACCAGCCTAGTTTGTTACACAGTCACAGCTGCCACAAGTTGTGACGATTTTTTTTAGCTCATTTTTTCACAGATTTAAAACTCTATTTTCTTTGTCTCTTTTGGTTGTTTTAGCTGAATGGGGACCAGATGAGGACTTTATCACTTATATAAAGTATACTTATATATCCCCTAACTCATTATTCCTATCCCTATATTTTGTTTTTCTAGGGGATTATTTTTTCTTGACTTTATTTCAACACACATTGACTTACAACTTTCGCATATTCGAGTACGAATGCCAAGTAATATTTATTAAAACTTACAAGATCAATTCATCCATCAATTCGAACTACTATAATTATTGTCAAGAACTTTACCTTCATTTTTGTGTACGAAGAGGATTTTCAACTTTGAGACTCAAAATTCAGTTTCTGAGCGAGTCCCACCATTTTGACATATTATGTGCAAAGTTCGTAGTTTAAAGGTTTCTATAAAACTGGTTATTCAAACACCCATAACTTTGGGAGTTATAAATTTTTGCGTCTAAATTTTGCGCATAATTTGAAGGCCACATTGACTATTTTTTTTTTTTTACAGCAACCTACACTTTCAAACTTCTTTTATTTTTAAGAAAAATGAACGTTAAATGCCATTCTGAGCCATTAATGAATAAAATAAAAATTTGTGAAATTTTGATATAGAAATTTGAAATTGTTGATTTTTTATTATTTTATTTTGATCCATTAGGAAAAGTTGGAACATTTAATCATGTAGATTATGGCAAAAAATGTGAGTGTTTGAGGTCGGGTGAGATATTGTGCAGCCTAATTATTACTTATACCGTCACAGTTCTGGACGCTGCCTTATACCGTCACAGTTCTGGACGCTGCCTTATACCGTCACAGTTCTGGACGCTGCCTTATACCGTCACAGTTCTGGACGCTGCCTTATACCGTCACAGTTCTGGACGCTGCCTTATACCGTCACAGTTTTGAGGGAGTGGGCGGGTGTGGGCGCGGGGGGGGGGGGGGGGGCGGCACGGCAGGAATCAATAGGACCTTGAGTAAGGAGGTCGAGCACTTGTGTGAAGCCCACCACACCTGGCTACAGGTGTGAGTATATATATATATATATATATATATATATATATATATATATATATATATATATATATATATATATATATATAGAGCCTAGAAGGGGTACCACCTCTGGTGCAAGTGTAGGGACCCATAGCCTCGGAGAAGAAAATAAAGAGTACTCAGAGAAGACCTTGTGGATCCTCACTGAACACTTTGATATTTTCTTCTCCTACCACCCCTATTTTTTTGGTATGTGTGTATATTTATCTAACTTTATTTGAAAATGTCATTACACAAAAAAAGTTACAATATTGATTACATGCAGGGTGCAAGGCTGCTTGTCACAAGTTGTACAGCTCTTCCAGCTCCTCCTTCCAGCTTCCAGCTCCAGATATATATATATATATATATATATATATATATATATATATATATATATATATATATATATATATATATATATATATGACAATGTCAGACCACGGAGGAAAAATGAAACAGGAAATTTCCTTAAAATGTTTCATTTTTCCTCCGTGGTCTGACATTGTCACATTCTTAATCACGTGTTTATTTTCGTGATATACACACACACATATATATATATATATATATATATATATATATATATATATATATATATATATATATATATATATATATATATATATATATATATAAATATATATATATATATATATATATATATATATATATATATATATATATATATATATTAGTATATTTTGGTAGCAGTCTTTCTTGTAAACATATGTTGTTAAATATGACCGAGAAAGTAAGATTAATCATTCTAACACGAATTTTCTCAATATTTCTTACGTTTCTTTTTACTGTTGATGGTAATTGAAAAATCAATTCTCCAAAATTCATTTTAATTTCTAATCTGACGCGACACTTGAACGTGTTTCGTAATAACTTATTACATTTTCAAAGGCTTTAGTTTACACACACACAACTATAACCTGCAAACACTAAACAGAGTTTTGCTATGCTAATATTTAAACAGCTTTTGTCTTATATACTCGCATTTGGGTGAGGTGATATATTACAACAGTTTTGGATGAGGTGAACAAACTTTCAACACAACACAGAACACGGTTCAGTGGAGGCATTTGAGCGGAATTCTGTGTTGCGTTTCACT
Organism: Procambarus clarkii; assembly: GCF_020424385.1. Classification (NCBI taxonomy): domain Eukaryota; kingdom Metazoa; phylum Arthropoda; class Malacostraca; order Decapoda; family Cambaridae; genus Procambarus; species Procambarus clarkii. The sequence continues at coordinate 1,142,952 of NC_059605.1, read as the reverse complement.
TACGAGATGGAGAAGGACGGGAAGCTGCCCTTTCTAGATGTAACAGTCATGGAAAGGAACGGAGGTTTCCACACTGCAGTCTACACTAAGGAAACAAACATAGAAATGTGCCTCAATGCCAACAGTGACTGCCCAGAAAGGTACAAGAGGAGTGTTGTTAACGCTTATGTCGACCGTGCTCTCAGCCACAGCTCAGGATGGAAGCAAGTCGATGAAGAACTCTGTAGGGTAAGGCTGGTCCTAGCCAACAACGGCTTCTCCAATGGTTTCACTGAAGACATAAAAAGGAAGGTGAAACGCCATGCAACCTCTGAAGAGACAACTAACACAACACCTGTACCCCCTATTAGGCTATTTTACAGGAACTTCTTTTCCACAGCTCATAAAATGGAGGAAAGGGCCCTGAAAGATATTGTTAATAGGAACGTTATCCCTACAGACAAAAATCAGAAGATACAATTGACGATTTACTATAAAACTAAAAAACGGCCAATCTACTCATGAAAAATTCTCCAGACACAAAGCAGAACGTTTTAAAAGAGACCAACGTCGTCTATGCCTTTAAATGCCCACTTGGGGACTGTAAGCCCCAAAGAACTCAGTATATAGGCAAGACAACAACATCTCTTTCCAGGCGATTAACAATGCATAAGCAACAGCTAGGGCTCCATTAAGGAACATATAATCTCTTACCACAACCAGACCATCACCAGAGAAGTCTTAACAAACAACACAGAAATCATCGATAGATACAGCAATAGCAGGCGGCTTGACATCTGTGAGGCACTACACATCAAGAAGTCAACACCAGCAATCAACAGCCAATTAATGCACAACTATATTCTACCCACTTCAAGACTCCGCACCAATATAGAAGCATCAAGAGGAAATATGGGCCAATAGGCCCTTTGCAGTTACTTCCATTCTTCCCTTTCATCTATACCCATTGAACTGTGTTCTGTCTTGTGTTGAAAGTTTGTTCACCTCATCCAAAACTGTTGTAACATATCACCTCACCCAAATGCGAGTATATAAGACAAAAGCTGTTTAAATATTAGCATAGTAAAACTCTGTTTAGTGTTTGCAGGTTATAGTTGTGTGTGTGTAAACTAAAGTCTTTGAAAATATAATAAGTTATTACGAAACACGTTCAAGTGTCGCGTCAGATTAGAAATTAAAATGAATTTTGGAGAATTGATTTTTCAATTACCATCAACAGTAAAAAGAAACGTAAGAAATATTGAGAAAATTCGTGTTAGAATTATTAATCTTACTTTTTCGGTCATATTTAACAACATATATTATATATAATATATATTGTGACGATAATCTCTTTCAAGAGAGATTGAGCCTGCTCTTCCCTATATCATTTACGTCATTCTACAAGTACAAGATACTATATTAAAGATACGTCCACCAGTATCACAAAACGTTTTGCCCAGGAAGCAAAGCGTACCTTACACCACCAGACACGCCGGCTCTCCACCCGCCGTCAACGAGCAAACTACCCATTCTCCGCCTGCCTGCTCCTGATTGGCTGGTGTATCGCCGACAGCACCTGCACCTGCACTCATGCCCTCTACCTGAGTCGACGTCTGGGCCAGCTCACGCCGTCCTCCTCAGAATATCTTTGTGCTCTTAGAAGTTGACATCTCTCTCTGGTAGACTAAGCCCTGGCTGTCGTGTACTAAGGGAGGTGGCAGCTTTAGCCAATATTCTCAGCACCTGATTATTATTATTATTGTCTTGTACATTATTTTGTTTTAGAGTAAATTTCACATCTATTAATTATTCATGTTGTTTTGTTTGTTGACTTGTTTTGAATTTTACGTAAGCCAAGGGATTGTCTTTGTTCATATCTTGTTTTCTAAAGTAATTAAAATTTCATTGTTTATATTTTGTGTTTTGTGTGTCTTCCCATTACCTTACCGCAGACAAACAGGCAAGCAGTCTCCTTTTTTTTCTGTAAGTGTGACAAGGCATTGCCACCTGCCATTGGAGGACTGCCGAACATCAACACTCCAACACTTTACCGTCACAATATATATATATATATATATATATATATATATATATATATATATATATATATATATATATATATATATATATATATATATATATATATATTGTGACGGTAAAGTGTTGGAGTGTTGATGTTCGGCAGTCCTCCAATGGCAGGTGGCAATGCCTTGTCACACTTACAGAAAAAAAAGGAGACTGCTTGCCTGTTTGTCTGCGGTAAGGTAATGGGAAGACACACAAAACACAAAATATAAACAATGAAATTTTAATTACTTTAGAAAACAAGATATGAACAAAGACAATCCCTTGGCTTACGTAAAATTCAAAACAAGTCAACAAACAAAACAACATGAATAATTAATAGATGTGAAATTTACTCTAAAACAAAATAATGTACAAGACAATAATAATAATAATCAGGTGCTGAGAATATTGGCTAAAGCTGCCACCTCCCTTAGTACACGACAGCCAGGGCTTAGTCTACCAGAGAGAGATGTCAACTTCTAAGAGCACAAAGATATTCTGAGGAGGACGGCGTGAGCTGGCCCAGACGTCGACTCAGGTAGAGGGCATGAGTGCAGGTGCAGGTGCTGTCGGCGATACACCAGCCAATCAGGAGCAGGCAGGCGGAGAATGGGTAGTTTGCTCGTTGACGGCGGGTGGAGAGCCGGCGTGTCTGGTGGTGTAAGGTACGCTTTGCTTCCTGGGCAAAACGTTTTGTGATACTGGTGGACGTATCTTTAATATAGTATCTTGTACTTGTAGAATGACGTAAATGATATAGGGAAGAGCAGGCTCAATCTCTCTTGAAAGAGATTATCGTCACAATATATATTATTAAATATGACCGAAAAAGTAAGATTAATAATTCTAACACGAATTTTCTCAATATTTCTTATGTTTCTTTTCACTGTCGATGGTAATTGAAAAATCAGTTCTCCAAAATTCATTTTTATTTTTAGTCTGACATGACATTTGAATGCGTTTCGTAATATATATATATATAGAGGCTAACCTAGCCTATAGAGATAGGTTAGGTTAGGTTAGGTAGGGTTGGTTAGGTTCGGTCATATATCTACGTTAATTTTAACTCCAATAAACAAAATTTACCTCATACATAATGAAATGGGTAACTTTATCATTTCATAAGAAAAAAATTAGAGAAAATATATTAATATATATATATATATATATATATATATATATATATATATATATATATATATATATATATATATATATATATATATATATATATATATATATATATATATATATATATATATATATATATATATATATATATATATATGTCGTACCTAGTAGCCAGAACGCACTTCTCAGCCTAATATGCAAGGCCCGATTTGCCTAATAAGCCAAGTTTTCATGAATTAATTGTTTTTTGACTACCTAACCTAACCTAACCTAACTTTTTTGGCTACCTAACCTAACCTAGCCTATAGAGATAGGTTAGGTTAGGTTAGGTAGGGTTGGTTAGGTTCGGTCATATATCTACGTTAATTTTAACTCCAATAAACAAAATTTACCTCATACATAATGAAATGGGTAACTTTATCATTTCATAAGAAAAAAATTAGAGAAAATATATTAATTCAGGAAAACTTGGCTTATTAGGCAAATCGGGCCTTGCATAGTAGGCTGAGAAGTGCATTCTGGCTACTAGGTACGACATATATATATATATATATATATATATATATATATATATATATATATATATATATAAGCTGCGACAACACCACATGATATTGCCCGACTTAAAGCTGTAGCAGCTCCACATGCAGGAGACTTCCTATTAGCAACCCCAATGTCAGCAACTGGCACTCATCTCACACCGCAGGCCCTTCGAATTGCCGTGGCTCTCCGCCTCGCTGCCCCAATCCTCACCGAATACAGGTGTATTTGCGGCGAGGCAGTGGCCGACAGGTACGGACGGCATGGCCTTCTCTGCCAAAGGACAGGAGGATGACATGCAAGACACGGCGAGATTAACGTCATTATCAAGAGAAGCCTTACCACAGCAGGTTGTCCAGCAGAGAGAGAGCCCCGTTACCTAATGCCCCGCAACTCAGATGAGCCTGTCTGTCGCCCAGACGGGATCACGGTGAACCCCTGTAAGAATGGTAGACAGTTGGTGTGGGACTACACTTGCGTTTCAACCTTAGCCAACACCTATGTTAACTTCAGTGCTGCACAGGCAGGAGGTGCTGCCAATCACCGGGAAGCAGCCAAGTCACGTAAATATGGAGATCATGATCACCACTACAATTTTGTCCCCGTTGCCTCAGAGACACTTGGTGCCTGGGGTAAAAGTGCTACAAGTTTTTTGAAGGAGTTGGGGCTCAAGCTAATTGAAACAACTAGAGACCCTAGAGCCACCAGTTTTCTCTTTCAGCGCCTTAGTGTGGCGATCCAGAGATGAAATGCTCACTGCATCCATGGTTCCTGCCCGCCATCTGAGGAGCTGGAGGAGCTCTACAACTTGTGACAAGTAGTGTACCCTGCATGTAACCAATGTTGTAACCCTTTTTGTGTAATGAAATTTTAAATAAAGTTAGATATATATACACTCACACTCTGAAAGAATAGGGGTGGTAGGAGAAGAAAATATCAAAGTGTTCAGTGAGGCTCCACAAGGTCTTCTCTGAGTACTCATTATTTTCTTTTCCGAGTCTATGGGTCCCTACACTTGCACCAGAGGTGGTACCCCTTTTATATATTATATATATATATATATATATATATATATATATATATATATATATATATATATATATATATATATATATATATATATATATATATATATATATATATATATATATATATATATATATATATGTCGTACCTAGTAGCCAGAACTCACTTTTCAGCCTACAATGCAAGGCCCGATTTGCCTAATAAGCCAAGTTTTCATGAATTAATATATTTTCTCTAAATTTTTTCTTATGAAATGATAAAGCAACCCATTTCATTATGTAAGAGGTCAATTTTTTTTATTGGAGTTAAAATTAACGTAGATATATGACCGAACCTAACCAACCCTACCTAACCTAACCTAACCTATCTTTATAGGTTAGGTTAGGTTAGGTAGCCGAAAAAGTTGGGTTAGGTTAGGTTAGGTAGGTTAGGTAGTCGAAAAACAATTAATTCATGAAAAGTTGGCTTATTTGGCAAATTGGGCTTTGCATAGTAGGCTGAGAAGTGCGTTCTGGCTACTAGGTACGACATATATAAATATATATATATATATATATATATATATGTCGTACCTAATAGCCAGAACGCACTTCTCAGCCTACTATTCAAGGCCTGATTTGCCTAATAAGCCAAGTTTTCATGAATTAATGTTTTTTCGTCTACCTAACCTACCTAACCTAACCTAACCTAGCTCTTTTTGGCTACCTAACCTAACTTTACCTATAAATATAGGTTAGGTTAGGTTAGGTAGGGTTGGTTAGGTTCGGTCATATATCTACGTTAATTTTAACTCCAATAAAAAAAAATTGACCTCATACATAATGAAATGGGTAGCTTTATCATTTCATAAGAAAAAAATTATAGTAAATATATTAATTCAGGAAAACTTGACT